>CAUYQV010066670.1:0-10284 GCA_963574575.1 Galagoides demidoff
CGCCTGTGGTCCCAGCTACTTGGGAGGCGGAGGCAGGAGACTCACTTGAGCCCAGGAGTTGGAGGTTGCTATGAGCTGTGATGCCATGGCACTCTACCCAGGGGGATAGCTTGAGGCTCCGTCTCAAAAAAAAAAAAACAAGTTTTAAAACTTGCAACAAAGATATAGTAATAAAAATAGTGTTGTGTTATGATGTGAGAATAGACAGATAGATTGATGCACTAGAATTAAGAGGCAGAAATAAGCCCTCGTATTTATGGTCAATTGACTTTTGACAAGAGATTGAAAAAAAATAGTGTTTTCAATAAGTGATGCTGGGGCAACTGGATATCCACATGAAAAGAAGAAAGTTGGACTTCTTCCTCACATTATACACAAATATTAACTCAAAATTTATTATAGTGTGAATGTAAATGTAAGGGGTGAAACTATAAAACTCTTAGAAGAAAGTATAGGAGTAAATCTTTGTGACAATGGCTTAGAAAAAGCCTTCCTAGATACGACAACAAAATTCTTGGTGTTAAAGAAATATAGAAATGGTACTTCACCAAAATTAAAAATTAATAATCTTCTTTCATGATTAGAAAATATCAAGAATGTGAAAAGACAACTCCCCAAATGAAAGAAAATATTTGAAAACTATAAACCTGACAAGGTCTTATATTAGAATATGTAAAGAACAATTAATAAGTAATAAAAAGACAAATGACTCAATTAAGAAATGGGCAAAGGATAGGATAGATATTTTCCCAAAGAAGGCATAAAAATGTCCAATAGGCCCATGAAAAGATGTTCAAAATCAGTAGCCATCTGGGAAATACAAATAAAAACCACAGTGAGACACCGTTTGGCACCCACTTGAAAGGCTACAATGAGAAAGACAGACAATAATAATTGTCAGTCAGGATTTGGAGAATTTGGAACCCTCATACATTGCTAATACAATATTAAAGTGGCCTAGGGACTTTGAAAAATATTCTGGTTGTTCCTCCACTTACTAAATGTAGAACTATCACATGAAATTCCAGAATTATCCCAGAAATTCCAAAGAGAAATGAAAACATATATCCACACAAAAACTTGTAGATAAATGTTCATTGTGGCACTATTCACAACAGCAAAAAAGGGGAAACGATCCAAATATCCATCAACTGAAGAATGGATCAGCAAAACGTATGTGTGTATAATAGAACATTATTCTCCACTTAAAATATAATAAATCCCTGAAACCTGCTACAACATGCATGGGTTTTAAAAACATTTGTGAAGTTAAAGAAGACAGAACACTTTTTTTTTTTTTTTTTTTGAGACAGAGCCTCAAGCTATCCCCCTGGGTACAGCTCATAGCAACCTCCAACTCCTGGGCTCAAGCGAGTCTCCTGCCTCAGCCTCCCAAGTAGCTGGGACCACAGGTGCCTGCTACAACACCCAGCCATTTTTTGGTTGCAGCCATCATTGTTGTTTGGTGGGCCGGGCTGGGGATTCGAACCTGCCACCTTAGGTGTATGCGGCTGGTGCCTTAGCCACTTGAGCCACAGGCGTGGAGCCAAGTTTTAAAACTTTTAAATCAGGAATGGTGAGCCCTCAAACTTGGTTTTGCTATTTTAAGATTATTTATTTAAACTATTCTGGATCTCTTGAATTTCGTCATGAATTTTCAGATTAGTTTACCAGTTCATGCAAATAGCCAGCTGGGATTTTGGTAGGGATTACATCGAATCTGTGGCTCTGTTTAGGGAGTTTAAACCTTCCAATCCATGAACATGGAATATCTTTCCATTTATTTACAACTTCTTTAGTTTTCTTCAACAACATTTTATAATTTTGAGATTACATATGCTGCACTTTTAAAAATGTATTCTTATGTATTTTATTCTTTTTAGTGTTGCTATAAATGAAACTGCTTTCTTGATTTCATTTTCAGATTGTTCATTGTTCATCAATTTTTATAGAAATAAAATTGATTTTTATATATTGATCTTGCATCCTGAAACCTTGCCTAACACGTTTATTACTTTTAATAGTTTATTTGGATTGCTATTGCTTTATAGTGGATTCCTTGGGATTTTCTCTACATAAAATTATGTCATCCGCAAATAGAGACAATATTAGTTCTTCATTTAACTCTTGATGCTTTCTTTTTCTTTTCTTTCTTTTCCTAATTTCTGTGCCTAAAATCTTCAGTACAATGTTGAATGCTATGTAGAATGAAATGGTCAAATGATACTCTTGTCTTTTTTCTGATCTTATGGGGAATATATTCAATCTTTCAGCGTGAGTAATATGTTTTCTGTTTAATTTGGCAAAAATGCCTTTTGTCAAGTTGAACAAATTCACTTCTATTCCTAGTTTCTTGAGTGCTTTTATTATGAAAAAGTATTGGATTTTGTCCAAAAAAATTTTGTTCACTTTCATATTTAAAAGAAGTTTTTGTTGGCAATTTTTTAACACTTTGAATATATTCTTTTCATAGCAGTGGCTTTATTGTTTGTACTGAGAAAGCAAATGTCAGCCTAATTTTTTTTAAAAGTGATTTTCCCTCCTCCTTACTTGTGCAGTTTCCCTTTTCTTGGTTTTCATCAGCTTTATTGCCATATACCTAGGTAAGGATTTCTCTTTATTTATTCTCGTTGAGGTTTATAACTGCTCTGGAATCTGTAAGATATATATTTTTTCAGTTTATAAATGTATTTACCCATTATCTCTTAAAATCATGCTGCTTCTCCTTCCTGGAATTCCAATTATACATATTTTAGACCTTATCATACTACTTTTTTTGGTTATTCTTTCTCATGTATTAATAACTTTTCTGTTTTCCATGCTATATTCTAGGCAGTTTTTCCTGACATGTCTTTCTTCAGGTGAGTCCAAGATGTTAATAAATCCACACATTGGCACATAGTTATTGATTATTCTATTTTTAGTTTCTGAATATCCACTGAAATTCTCAATATTTTCACTCATCTCCTTGAAAATAGTAGAATATGTATCTTATAATTCTAATATTTGAAGTCCTGTAGGTCTTTTTCCATTGTCTGATATTTCTGCTAAATTTTACTCGTGTTATATTGTCTTTGGGGGCACCTGGTTATTCATTTATATTGCCTGCCTGACAATGATTTTCAAAATAATTTTTTTTAAACAGAGTCTCATTTTATTGCCCTCTGTAGAGTATGTGATGTCATAGCTTACAGCAACCTCAAACTCTTGGACTCAAGTGGATCCTCTTGAGGGATCCTCTTGCCTCAGTCTCCCAAGTAGCTGGGACTACAGGTGCCCACACAATGCTTGGCTATTTTTTTAGAGATGGGGTCTTATTCTAGCTCAGGTTGGTCTTGAACTCCTAAGCTCAGGTGATCCACCTGCCTTGGCTTCCAGAGCACTGAGATTACAAGCATGAGCCACCATGCCTGGCCTAATTTTTAGAAATAATTGGAGCACCAGGATGATGCTAGCTTCCTGTAAAGAAGGATTATATCTCCTTCTGTCTGCTTCCAAGAAACACTAGTAGTCTAGAGTTACTTCATCTGGGGATAACTCAAAGATGAGTTCTAGGTCCTCTAAAGACTCACCTACTTCCTATTCACCACTACTCCTACAGTATATCTTTCTTGTAACCTAACCCAAATCAAGAGGTGTTAACCAAGACTCCTTTCTCCTACCCTCACAGCTTCTGCAAGGGTTTAACAATGGTTGCTCAGCCTGTAGCCATCCCCTAAAATTAAAGAATGCTCTGCAGGTAGCATTTTCATCATATCTTAGCCCATTCTATATATTATTCCTTTAGAATAGGACTTCTTTTGCACCTTAGCTTATGGCTAGCTATTTTAGCAAAGCAATTTTTAATTGTGGAAAAAGCTTAAGCATATTCTGACTTATTTAAGGATCACACATTTTTTTCAGTGGCTTTCAGAGGATAAAGTTCACACTTCAGTGATACAAAACATAGAACAATGGTAACAATTTTAGTTCCTCTAAAATAGGAAGATAGAGTTCTGGCCAGCTGACAAAGGCCCTACTTTATAGGAGCATAATTTGTTGGTGATCCCATTATCTTCTGTTAAGTGGCCCTGTCCTGTGAATGACCATTTCAAATAATCTCTGGGCCTAATTAAAAATGAACCTTCTAGGAGACATATTTTTGTTGATAGGCAAAGCTGCACTCTTATGAATTTATTCATCTCCTAACACAACCTTCAGGTGCTCTACTTGATTCACGTAAAAATGTCAGCATCCTTGTGAATTCCCATATCATCCCAATTAATTCCCTTACTTCTTGCTAATATCAATTTTTCAACAAGTTTGTAATGTTCCTGCCTGTGCTGTTGTTGCTTTGTTTGACAAAGAAGTTTAGGGCTTTAAAACTGTCAGCCTGACACTTTTTTGAGTATATTCAGTAGAGTACCATTTATTTTAAATCAGAAAAGTAAACCACAACAGCACTGCAGGGAGTGTGCTTTATTCTCCATCCCTGGGAACACAACTTTGAGTGAGTACCTCTCAACACACCTGTGCCTGTTTGCCTTTATTAGATCAAACTATGTGTGCTTTTAGATCTCTGAGCTCCAGAAGACTCACAGTGATCTGGACACCAACTTTTAATATGAAAGTATAAAGTATAGATATTTCATTTCAACTGTTATTGTATTCAGTGGCTGAGTATCATTCTATTCTCATTAACTATTTTTTAAAGTATGAACAAATTAGGTAGCTATTATTTTAAATAGCAGTACCAGTTAATCCAAGGACCAGCCTTTGAATGACTGTCTTAAAGACGCACTAGGATTAAATTTTTAAAAGATAAAATGAAGCAAAAGCAAAAAGGATGAGGATATTGGAATAGTGGTGAGATAAAATGAAAATTCCCTTAAGCAACATTCTACTGAAATTGAAAAATCCCAGGTAACAATTTTTAAACTAGCAATGCACCATAGTGTTAGACCTAAGGAAATAGGACAGTATACATAAAAATGTTAATATATTCCTCCTTCTCTACAGATTCTCTTTTGGCTTCATGTTCTAAGGAACTTGAATTTTTCCAAGGAAATCAGAATATACCTGTAAAGATCAAATGCTTACATAAGAAAGCTCAGTGTCACTATTGTTCCCCATTTACAGCAAATACACAGATCCCTAAATCCCACATTCTGTGGATGAATAATACCCTTGGCTTTAGTTTATTTTCCTTTCCTTATTCTTAGCTTTGACCTTGACTTCCTTCTGTACATTTTTGTTGTTTCTGTTATTTTTATTGTTATCTTGCTGTATTTGTGCCAGGCTACCTCAAATCCTTTTAGGAATGAATGTAGTGATGGATGGGTGAACATATAACAATAACAGTTAACAGCTTATAATGATTAGTATATACTACACCATTTTTGAGGAAATAAATGGCCTGCGGAGTGAATGTGGACAAAGCTAAGAAAAGCTATTTTTCTAAGACTATTTTGACTTTATATTTTCCCTTCCACTCATGCCCAGCCAATATATCTTGGGGATTTTACTTTTATTGGATGATTAAATATCAAAGGGATAGAAGGAAGATACAGATAAAATTTCAACCTCCCTTCGGGTGCCAACCTAGCATTATTTAAGTCTCATGCCATCTAAGGCCTTCATTTCACAAGTCCTTTTCCAACCCCCACATATATTTTCTATAGGCTATGGTGTTCTAATAGAAAGACTTGTGTCAGCCTAAAAGAAATTGAGAATATATGTTAACAAATACATAACTTTACAGGAGTACAATCCACAACTTAAAATACATATGGAAATAATGGTGCTTCTTTTGGCTGAACACTGAAATCTAGCGTTTTATGCTGAGCTGCTACTTGGTGGAGTCTGTCCTCTCTTATCCAGTGATTCCTTTTTGCTACATGTTGATCCCAAGTCCTGCTCAAAACCTAGTCCAGGGTTCTAGCACTTCCTCTCAGCAGTACTCTCAGCCTCACCACAAGGTAACACCTTGTGCAGAGATCTGTAACAAGAATGTCCCATACCATCCCTACCTTTAAAGAATCACAGGAATATTTGAAGCCCCTTTGGCAAATTCTTCAGGAAATGAAGGAAAATACAAGAGCAAAATCATTCTATACCCTCTCTTGAGCTTAATATTCCAGATGTCATATTTCTGCAAGCATGCATTAAGAAGGAAAATCTATCTTCCTGATTGGAAAATGACCAATCTAGCTGTCATAGCACAAGTCCATCAAATATTTAAATCTTTTCCCCTTTTCATTCTGATTTCATATAGCTACCTGGTTAAATCAGTGGTGAGGAATTAATTCATTTGACAGTTACATTTTCAGTATAAATTTTAAAAATATTATTATGGATACAAATATTAGTCTCAAGAATTTTGTGTGTCGGAGTCATACCCATTAACTCAATTAATTCTGGGTTAAGTTTCTGAGTCTTCAAAGTACAAGACTAGAAGCTGGGCCGAGGTGAATTTAGGGGGCTGTTAGCTTCAGAAAAGCAGGACCTGTGCTTATCTTGCTCATTACTCTCCATTTTAAATTGTCTGATCTATAGTAGACATTTGTTGTACTTTAATGAGTGAAAATTCTACTTTCTCGGGTTCTTTCCTGGGGATCTCAATAATACTAAACAGAGTTTCTTTTGAACGTTTCGGTAAATCGTACTATACCCATTTTATAGATGAGAAAACCACGATTTACAGTAATTAACTAACTTTTCTATTATCACATAACTAATAGAATGACTCAGCTATATAGTATTAAAAAGCCCATGCCCTATCCACTATATCATAGTGCCCATTAGAATAGAGATCGTAGCTACTTAGAGTGATGGAATAAATGTTTTTGAAAAAATATAATTTGTGTAGTAATTCACTCTATAGCAGCAGTTCTCAATCTCTGAGAACTTTCACAGGGGTTTCCTAAGACCATCCTGCATATCAGATGTTTACATTATGATTCATAACAGTAGCAAAATTATAGTGATGAAGTAGCAATGAAAATAATCTTCTGGCTCGGCGCCTGTGGCTCAATTGGCTAAGGCGCCAGCCACATACACCTAAGGTGGCGGGTTCGAATCCCCAGCCTGGGCCCGCCAAACAACAATGATTGCTGCAACCAAAAAATGGCCGGGCGTTGTGGCGGGCGCCTGTGGTCCCAGCTACTTGGGAGGTGGAGGCAGGAGACTGGCTTTAGCCCAGGAGTTGGAGGTTGCTGTGAGCTGTGATGCCACGGCAGTCTACCCAGGGGGACAGCTTGAGGCTCTGTCTCAAAAAAAAAAAATAGCAAAATTAGCCAGGTGTGTGATAGGTGCCTGGAATCCCAGTTACTTGAGAGGCTGAGGCAAGAGGATCACTTAAGCCCAGGAGTTTGAGGTTGCTATGAGCTATGATGAGGCCAAGGCACTCTACCCAGGGTGACAGAGTGAGACTTGGTATTAAAAAAAAAAAAAAAAAAAAACGAAAAGAAAAAGAAAAAGAAAAAAGGGTCAGGGAAGGGACCAGAGGTTAATTGTTTTCTTCTTTGGTAGGTCCATACTTTAGGCAGATAGAGGAACTTCAGCCCATGCTTTGGGAGGGGTAGAAGATTGAGAGATAGGAAGGAGGGGAGGAAAAACAATTGTTCTGGCTCAGCGCCTATGGCTCAAGTGGCTAAGGTGCCAGCCACATAAACCTAAGGTGGCGGGTTCAAATCCAGCCCGGGCCCGCCAAACAACACTGACGGCTGCAACCAAAAAATATCTGGTCATTGTGGTGAGTGCCTATGGTCCTGCTACTTGGGAGGCCGAGGCAGGAGACTCGCTTGAGCCCAGGAGTTGGAGGTTGCTGTGAACTTTGATGTCAAGGCACTCTACCCAGGGTGACAGCTTGAGGCTCTGTCTCAAAAAAAGAAAAAAAGAAAGAAAGAAAATCAATTGTTCTCCTTGGTGGATCTGTCCAGACTTTATGCAGATGGGAGAAAGTCTGTTCTAGTATCTGCTGATCTCTTGGGGTCTTTAATCCAAAATACTCATTATACCAGGAAGCCATATTTTGGGGTGAAATTCCCTGTGCTCCTTCAGAGGGTACAAGGCTATATACCCATTTCGTTTGGGTTTTGGGCTCACCTAGTCTGCATGTATCTTTTTCACTGTGAAATATCTGTGACCTGCATTCTTACATCATACACATGCACAAATTTCTTTTAACTGGAATTTTTTTCTTCGAAATGTACTATTATGATCTCCTGTCTTCTCTTTTAGAACATCTTAAGTAACACTCTACAGTCAAGATCCCAGTGTGTTCCCAGTCACAAATATGGTGCAGATTTCCATAGTCCTCACAGGTGTTCGTGTGTCAGGGCAATGCGACACAGGAAGCTGATGTGGGAAGTTGTAAGGTAAGGTGACATTGGAAAGATGTTTCATCAAAATGCCAAAGTGTACAAAAGCACATCCCTCCCTCATATCTCTGCACAGTATGTCAAGTGGTCAAGCAGTTCCTAAGCAACCGTGCAGAGGTGGTTGCTAGGTTGGCTTGTCACATGTCTCCAGATTCAGCGGATAAAGAGCTAGTGCATTCAGATAGTTAAATTACTTAAAGAGACAGTAAAGCCAGCGTGATGTCAGCTCCCATGTCCCCAGTCCCACAAGATGACACAATCAGAAGGGCCAGGTGACAGGCAGCATAGGTAGTGAGTTGCTGTGTCACTGAAGAGCCAACTCTGAACTAACAGTCAAGCAGTTTTATGAAAGACTCACACAACAGCCTGCAGTTGTGTCCTGAGTGTGGTCAGGGTGGAAGGCACCAGGCTTCACCAGGGCCAGGGAGGCTGAGGAAAAACTGCCTCAGGGCAGCGTCACCCCAGGCTGTTTGAACTGCTCTGTTCTAGGAACAATCACAGAACACAAGACAGATCAGTCAGGCCTTTGCCTACAAGGCCTTATGTGGACACGTGGGAGGTCCCCATGGTGTCCCTGGCAGTCGATCCCCTACAACTGTACCACCCGACCACCAAAGAGCCAGCTAACAATTCATTCAAGAATTCATTCTCAATTCATTCTCATATGCCACCCCATCAGATGCCCTGGTTAATTGTACCCAGAGGGTTAATTGTAATTGGATGGAATCTTAGGTGACATCAGACGAGAGTAACTGTGGCTATGGCCCCAAGTAGAATGATCAGACCCACATGCAGGATAGGACCTCTTACCCTTGCCCCTAACTTTATAATTAAACATTTTATCCAAATGGGAGATGGGAAGTGCTCTTTTGGAAAATTGCCATATGTACAGCCCATATTGCCTGTTTTATTATTATTACTATTTCTTTTTGTGTGTGTGTGTGTTTAAATTTTTTTTGAGACAGAGTCCCACTGTGTTGCCCTCAGTAGAGTGTCGTAGCATCATAGCTCACAGCAACCTCTAACTCTTGGGCTTAAGCGATTCTTTTGTCTGAGCCTCCCAAGTAGCTGGGACTATAGGCACCCACTTCAACACCCGGCTATTTGTGTCTGTTTGTTTTGAGACATGATCTCTCTCTGTTGCCTGGGCTAGAGCTCACTATAACCTAAAACTCCTGGGCTCAAGCTCTTCTCCTGCCCACATAGGCCTTTCAGATAACTGGAATAATAAGTGCACACCACCACATCCTGCTAATTTTCTCAATTTCCAGTAGAGACAGGATCTTACTCTTGCTCAGGCTGGTATCAAATTCCTGGGCTCCAGACATCTTACAGCTAGGTGATGCCTGTGGCTCAAAAGAGTAGGGCACCAGCCCCATATACCAGAGGTGGTGGGTTCAGACCCGGCCCCGGCCAAAAAACAAAACAAAACAAAACAAAAAAACAAAAAAACTGTTAAAAAAAAAGAGAGAGAGAGATCCTACAGCAATGGCCTCCCAGAGTACTAGAATTATAGGTGTGAGCCACTGTGCCCAGCCCCAGCTTAATTTTTCTTTTCTTTTCTTTAAATTTGTTTTTATTTCTTTCTCTTTTTCTTTTCTTTTCTTTTTTTTTTTAAGACAAAGTCTCAAGCTGTCGCCCTGGATGGAGTGCTGTGACGTCACTGCTCACAGTAACCTCAAACTCTTGGGCTTAAGCGATTCTCTTGCCTCTGCCTCCCAAGTAGCTGGGACTACGGGCACCTGCCACAAAGCCCCAGCTATTTTTTGGTTATAATTGTCATTATACAATTTGAAATACTTTCATCAAGCTGGTTAACATAAATTTCATGTCATTTGCTTAGTCATTGTATCAAAACATTTATATTCTAGTTCTAGAAAAGTTCACTTGTACCCTTGTTAGACAGATATATAGGTGATCTTTC
>CAUYQV010066671.1:0-18222 GCA_963574575.1 Galagoides demidoff
TCCCAGCTACTTGGGAGGCGGAGGCAGGAGACTCGCTTGAGCCCAGGAGTTGGAGGTTGCTATGAGCTGTGATGCCATGGCACTCTACCCAGGGGGATAGCTTGAGGCTCCGTCTCAAAAAAAAATAAAAAAAATAAAAATAAAAATAAAAAACACGACAGCTTGAAAGTAAAACCTACTAAGGACCTTTGCTTATCTCAAGTAAGGATGTTTCTCTTAAAACAGGCCCTGATCTGAGTCAGGTGGATTGCCAGAGCTCAGGAGTTTGAGACTAGCCTGAGTAAGCACAAGACCCTATCTCTAAAAAATAGACAGTGTTGTAGTGGGCGCCTGTAGTCCCAGACACTTTAGAGGCTGAGGCAAGAGAATCACTTAAGCCCAAGAGTTTAAGATTTGCTGTGAGTTAAGATGCTACAGCACTCTACCAAAGGTGACCAGTTGAGACTCTGTCTCAACATAAAAACCAGGCCCCAGATAGGTCACACTGTGGTGTCTGGCATTGTGGAGAACAATTGTAAATCTCAAGAATCAGCCTGTTTTTAGAGTAGAAAAAAAAGAAAATGTGTGTAGTGATGACATGGAGTATTCTAAATAAACTCTTAGAGAATTCATTTCTTTTTCAGTCTGGATTTTTTCTTCCGGTGGCTCTTTGACAAAACTTCCATGGATGCCTCTGTCAGGTTGGAGTAAGTATCAACCATGTTGGGTTCTGGAGCTGTGATCCTGGATGAGAGTCCCTCAGGGCTGGGGCTGGGCTGCAGTTGAGGCGGGTGGGGGTTGGGGGGTGCAGTACTCTGTGCTTCCTAACAGGTGTCTCGCTCCCCCAGTCAGCAGGACCCAGGGCAGGGCCACCGGCCCTCCCAAGTTCCCAGTAGACACCGTGGGAGCTACCCCAGTTGGTGCTGTGGTTGCAGAAATGAGGTTAATCCTTTAAGCCAAACTCAATCAGTGGCAGTCTCATTCATTCTTTGAAACTTACTGAGTACAGAGCTGCTCAGGGAGAATGTTGCTGGGTCTCAGGGGTGCCGGAGAGAGGGGAAGGTGGATAGTAATTAAACATGACAACCGGACTAACTGTTTGGTCTGGGGATTATTTTCGCCAGGAGAATGGAATTAACACTGGTGATGTGTCCTTGTTAGTAATATTGTAAGCTAATATCACACCCACTTAATACCAATCATTATTATTTTAGAAGAGACCATGTTAAATGCTTTATTCATCTTTTTATCATTTAACCTTCACAACAAACTATGAGTTAGATACTATAATTATCTCTATTTTACAGATAAGGAGGCTGAGGCTCAGAGATGGTAAATAACTTGCCTAAGGTTACCCAGCTCATTAAGAATCAGGGCTGAGATTCACCCTCACCCTAATTGCACTGTACATTAGGGCTTGTTTTTTTTTTTTGCAGTGGGTGGAGGGACAAGGTCTTGCTCTGTCACCCTGGCTAGAGTGCAGTGGTGTCATAGTTTAAGGTAACCTCTAACACCTGGGCTCAAGTGATTCTCCTGCTTCAGACTTCTGAGTAGCTGGGACTATAGATGCACACCATCATGCCAGCTAATTTTTCTTTTTGTTTCTTTTTTTTTTTTTTTTGCAGTTTTGACCAGGACTGGGCTTGAACCCGCCACCCTCAGTATATGGGGCTGGTGCCCTACTCCTTGAGCCACAGGCGCTGCCCTGTTTTTTTTGAGAGAGTCTCAAGCTATGGCCCTCCGTAGAGTGCCGTGGTGTCACAGCTCACAGCAACCTCAAACTCTTGCACTTAAGTGATTCTGTTGCCTCAGCCTCCCAAGTAGCTGGAACTACAGGCGCCCAACACAACACCCAGCTATTTTTTTTGTTGTTGTTGCAATTGTCATTGTTTTAGCTGGCCCGGCCGGGTTCAAACCTGCCAGCCTTGGTGTATGTGACTGACACACTACCCACTGAGCTATAGACCCTGCCCTTCTTTTTTTTTTTTTTGAGACAGAGTCCCACTCTGTTTCCCAGGAAAGAGTGCTGTGGCCTCAGCCTAGTTCACAGAACCTCAAACTCTTGGGCTCAAGTGATCCTTCTGTCTCAGCCTCCTGAGGAGCTGGGACTACGGGTGCCCACCACAACACTGGCTAATTTTTCTGCTTTTAGTAGAGATGGGCTTTCACTCTTGCTCAGGTTGGTCTTGAACTCCTGAGCTTAAGGGATCCTCCTACCTCAGCCTCTCAGAGTGCTAGGCTTATAGGCATGAGCCACTGCCCCCAGACCATTCTTCTATTTTTTTGCAGAGAGAGGATCTCACTCTTGCTCAGTCAGGCTGGTCTTGAACTCCTGGCTTCAAGTGATCCTTCTAACCTCCACCTCTCAAGTGTTGGAATTAAAGCTGTGAGCCACCACACCAGCTGTTAGGTCTTATTGGAGGCCCAAAGGCCGAGGATTGATTTTCTAAAGGAATGTTTATAGAAAAGTCTGCCTATGCCTGTCTGTAAGGATGCAGTGAATTATTTTAAATAAGTTCCTGCTGGGTAAGCTGATGACTTGGGAGCTGGCAGCCACAAAAGATACAGACATGTGCCCAGCCAGCTCATGTCTAGGTTGCCAGTGACATCTAGATTGGCAAATCCAATGGCAGGCGCTCAGCCTTCATCTTCTGTGATCTGCCAGCCACACCTGACACACTGAACCAAACTCAGCTCTGGGGCTCTGATGCTTTGCTCTGGGCTCGCTCATCCCATGGTGTCTCCTTAGTCTCCCCGAGAGGTTTTTTCACATCTGCCCAGCTCTAGATTTGGCCACCTGAGGACTCAGCCTATGTCTCAGAAGAGCCGCATTCTTTATCCAGGGGACCTCAGCTGGACCCACAGCTTCAGAGCCACTCAGTGACTACTGAATTAAAATGTGCAGACAGCATCCACATTTATACCTCTAACCTGCACCTTCAGGTGGCCCTTATATCTGCCTGGCTGCCTCAACTTCCTTTGGAGTGCTCAGCATCACCCACCTTAGCTGCCCAAAACTCGTGACTTTTATCCCCAGATCTGCCAGTCTGACAACTTTTCCCATTCTGTATTTTCCCAGCTGCTCTGGCATAAAATCTCGAAGTTTACCTTGTCTTCTTTCCTCCCTTACGTGCTCATCCAGACTATCAGTAACACCTGACAGCTCTACCTCAAGGCAGATCCAAAATCAGACCATATCTCACCACCTCCACTGCACCCCCCGGGGGTGACGCCAGTGATGTCAGTGTGGTCTCCTGACCTCCACTCCCTCGCCCCATCATCAGGGTGGCTTTCTGGCACTGGCCAGCCCCCAGCCCCTCAGCCTCATATTCTCTCTCTACGCAGCCTATTACTGTCCAGAACCCCTTACCCTTCTGCTGGTCCCTGGATATGGCACATACCCCTCTTCAGAGCTATAATCTGTTGTTCCCTCTGCCTGGGATACATTCTCCCAAGTTTCTGAGTAACTCACTCCTTCCCCTCCTCACATTTCTTCATCCCTTCCTGGGAAAGCTTCCCTGAGCCCCTGTAACACAGCATACCACCCCCTTCATTTTCCCCTAGAGCATTCAGAACCTGGGAGATTGCGTATGTGTGTCTGTTTGTGTCCCCAGCTAGAATGTGAACTCCACAGCAGGGACAGGGCTTTGTTTCATTTTCAGGGTCTAGACAGCTCCTGACACACAGATGTGCTCTGCAGATGTGTGCTGGGTGGAGGGACAGGCAGGAAGCCCTTCTCCTGGGGCCTTTCCACACCTGCCCCACCCAGGGCCCCTCGCTCTCCCTTGAGAGTGGCTGTCACTCACATACCCCACCCTGTCCCCCCAGGTGCGTCTTTCTGCCCGACCAGGGTGCCTTCTTTGTGAACTACGTCATTGCCTCGGCCTTCATTGGTAATGGCATGGAGCTGCTGCGGCTGCCAGGCCTCATCCTCTACACGTTTCGCATGATCATGGCTAAGACGGCTGCTGACCGCAGGAACATCAAGCAGGTGCCACCCACCGGGTGCGGGGCTGTGCTTCTGACTTCCTCTCCCCACCCACGGGTGCGGGGCTGTGCTTCTGACTTCCTCTCCCCACCCACGGGCCCCTCACACACCCCTAAACTCAGCATTTTACTAGGCACTGTGCCAAGTATTTCTCAGAGCTGGGCCCAGACAGCCATGGCTTCCTGCAGCCTCCACTATAACTTGCAGGCTGGGAGAGGGCTTGGGAGTTTTGCACTTGGTCACACTCATATATACATACAACTAAAGGCTGAAGACTCCCTTCTTGTGGACATCTGTTTATCATAAATTCTTAGGAATACTTCAGATGTCAAAGGTATTTTGGGCTTGAGGCATTTATTCTAAGATTCATTGAACTGGATGTTGTGGGGTTCTCTTTTGTTCTCCTCTGCCCTGTGGGTCCTGTGAGAGGAAAATGGGAGAAGCATTGCATCCCTTTATTTAATTCTCAAGTTCCAGCCTGGTGCCTGCAGCTCAGTGGTTATGGTGCTGGCCACATACACCGGAGCTGGCGCGTTTAAACCTGGCCCAGGCCTGCTAAACAACAATGACACTACAACAAAAAAATAGCCAGGTGTTTTGGCAGGCTCTGTAGTCCCAGCTGGGAGGCTGAGGCAAGAGAATCGCTTAAGCCCAAGAGTTTGAGGTTGCTGTGAACTGTGATGCCACAGCACTCTACTGAGTGCAAGATAATGAGACTCTGTCTCAAAAAAAAAAAAAAAAATCTCAGGTCCCTCCTGAAATAGGTGCTACCTCCCTGTTTTACAGATGTGCATGCTAAGCTGGCCCAGGACCCACAGCCAGAAGGGGCAGAGCTAATGCTCAGTCTGATGGCAGAGCCTGGGCGGGGGGTGTCTCTCTGCACTCTGTCCTCAAACCATCTTTGCCTCCCACCCCCCGGGATTCACAGGCCTGCTGGGTAGACAGGACTGCAACTAGTGGACACTATGAAAATGTGTCACTGTGTTTGGGGACATTGGGGTGTGCACAGAGTGAAGCTGAACTAGGCTGGGGGCAGATGGAAACTTGGAAGGTGCTGAGTACCTCCTAGTTCCCAGGTCCTCCTCCAGGCCACCGTCCCCTCACCACTTGGACTGCAGGAGAGGCATTTGGGCAGATGAAGCCCATGAATGCCTCACCACCTCCTCCACCCAGAACCAGGCCTTTGAGTACGAGTTTGGAGCCATGTACGCCTGGACACTGTGCGTCTTCACTGTCATCATGGCCTACAGCATCACCTGCCCCATCATCGCCCCATTCGGTGAGTGGCCCTGAAGCCTGGCCCAGAGTATGTGCGTGGACAGCTGATTCCACCCACCTCCTAGAGATAGCCATCACCAGGGCTTTATGGAGCACCCAAACAGTAGCCACAAGCTGCCAAGGAACCACAGGTAACACCACATTTTATTTGTTGCTAAATGAATTTCTTCCAGTGGCCTCCCAGCATGGCCTTCCTCAAGATTTCTGGTGTGAGGTTCTCTGCCAGCTTGACCACATCATTCTTACTGATTCCCTTAGCAGCAAGTAAGAGTGTTGTAGGAATAGTCAAAGCTGTCACGGTGTTCTTGCTCTGGCCAGGCTCTGCGTCCACCTGGAGTATCACATTTAATTCTCATCTAGCCCTCAAGGGAGGTTCTGTTTCTATCCCCCTTTTATAAATTAATGTTGTTAGGATTTGAATTTAGGACTGTTTGACTTTTAAAAGGCCAAAGGCAGATGAAAAGGAAGAGTCTAGAAGAAAACAGACAACCAAGAGACTGTAGGGAGTGATAGATGAGGTTTAGGAGGAAAAAAGTTTAATTTTCCCTGTATATTCTCTTGCACATTAAAAAAAAAAAAACTATAGTATTAACACTTTCAAAACGATAAATGTAGGCGGTGCCTGTGGCTCAAAGGAGTAGGGCACTGGCCCCATGTGCCAGAGGTGGTGGGTTCAAACCCAGCCCCAGCCAAAAACTGCAAAACAAAAATGTTTTGTTTTGTTTTTTTTTTTGAGACAAGAGTTTCACTGTGTTGCCCTCGGTAGAATGCTGTGGTATCACGGCTCACAGCAACCTCAAACTCTTAGACTTAAGTGATTCTCTTGCCTCAGCCTCCCAAATAACTGGGACTACAGGTGCCCGCCACAACACCCAGCTGTTTTTTAGTTGAGGTTGTCATTGTTGTTTAGCTGGTCCGGGCTGGGTTCGAACCCACCAGCCTTGGTGTATGTGGTGGCACCCTACCCACTGAGCTATGGGTGCCGCCAACAAAAATGTATTTTTTTTTTGGCCAGAGCTGGGTTTGAACCCATCACCTCTGGCATATGGGGCCAGCACCCTACTCCTTGGCCATAGGTACCACCCACAAAAATGTGTTTTTAAAAAAGAACTTGGCATGATAGAAAGGCAACACTTACCTTCTGTGCCATCCCTGGAATAAGACCTTGGGCTTGTGTCAACTGAGATGAGGACAGAGGGTGAGTCTGCTTGAAAGAAAGGAGGGTATGAAGTCCTCTGGGGGAGGGGGCTCGGTGTGGGAAGAGTTGTGGAGAATTGAGGCCAGACTGTGAGTGTGAAATAGCCTTTTCCAAGGGATCTTAGGATCTCAGTGCTCCATAGCGTCAGAATCACAGACACTGCTACTCTTTTGGGGTCAGAAAGAAGAAAAGAGTTGAGGGGAGGAGGGAGAAGTTTGGCGAGAAGAAGAAAGAAAGACACAGCAGCCAGGATGTGTGCTTTGCCTCATTTCTGGTTCCAGTGGCAGAGTAGCAGCCCTAAGCTCCAGGCTAAAATAGCCAGCCCTGAGAGGAAGGGTCTGCAGCTCACAGCCCCACCCTCCTCAGGCCTCATCTACATCCTGCTCAAGCACATGGTGGACCGGCACAACCTGTTTTTTGTCTACCTCCCTACCAAGCTGCAGAAGAGGATCCACTTTGCTGCCGTGAACCAGGCCTTGGCTGCTCCCATCCTATGCCTCTTCTGGCTCTATTTCTTCTCCTTCCTGCGCCTGGGTGAGGGGCCCTTCTGACCCCGGGGGGCCAACCCTAGGCTTCACAATCCTGTGTCCACACCAGCCAGTCAGATCCCTCCCTGCTTTAATAGCATCAACTTAGCATAGCATCCAGTCAGAACGTGGTGCCCCAGAGTGAAGCCAACTGGGTGTAGTGTGCCTCCTAGCTCAGGAGCTCTGCCCAGTCCCTGAGCTAGGAGGGCCAGACCATCACTAGAGTGAAAATGGTCCCATTATCAGTTCAGGGACCGAACTAGAGAAGGGAAAACTGATTCACTTAGGAGTGATGGATGGCCCAGGTCCTCATTCCTCACAGTGTGAAGGTGGTGGGGACAGGCAGGAGGGGAAACTGACACTCTGGGGAAAAGACATGTGACTCTGGGCCAGTCAGACAGGGGGAGCCACCATCCTGCCTCCTTCAGGGCACTGAAGGTTGGAGGGAAGTGACTCAGCAAGGACACCGGCAGATTGCCACTGACTTGGTGTCTCAGGACCTGCAATCTGCCCAGGGATAATGCTGGCCATTCAGGGGGGTCGGGTCGCTGTGTGTGTCCTTGGTTTGAAGACACCATCCCAGCTGCTGGAGTGGAGGGGGGATGGCAGGTTAAGTCCTGCCTTTATTTTCTGCCTGAGGGCGGTGTCGCACACAGTTCTTGCACTAGGTGTGGTCCCCTTCCTCCGATCTCCTGCCAAGGCTTGCATCCATCTTGTCCCCAGGTATGAAGGCCCCATCTACCCTGTTCACCTTCCTGGTGGTGCTGCTCACCATCCTGGTCTGTGTGGCTTACACCTGCTTTGGATGCTTCAAGCACCTCAGCCCTCTGAACTACAAGGTAAATAAAGCCCCTCCTCATCATTGTCCAGCCAGGATCTAGGAGGAGGAGATTGTGGGCTCACTCTCCACCCCTCGACCACCCTCTCTGTATTAACACAGCAGCAGCCTGCTCCAGATTTTATTTACCCATGGGAAAGGCGTGGGCAGTTGGGTGCAATGTGCAGCTTCTCCCTCCCCCACCCCTGCTCCTTGTATTCCTCCACCCCATCCTCTCTCTGGCTGCCACAGGAGCTTGGTGCCAGCTGGTACTATTATTCTGGGTGTTAATAGTCTGTTTGTTTGGAGAGTGTTAATTCAGGGAGATCAGTTTCGTTTAATCTCTGCAAGTTTTTGCTGTTATCTGCAGACAGAAGAATCAGCAGGTGACAGAGGAAGTGAGGCAGAGGCCCGCATGCCTCCACCTTTCACAGTAAGCTGTCCATGCTGCTTAACCCTGGGTGCTTGCTGCCCTTTGTTGCTCTGGTTGTAATGGTTGCAACCAGGTGGGCCCTGACAAATGTGCTTTAGTCATCTCTTGCTAAAATAGAAGTTCCTTCATCTGCCAGGCATAGTGTGGCTCACATCTGTAATCCTAGCACTCTAGGAGGCAGAGACAGATGGATCATCTGAGCTCAGGAGTTTGAGACCAGCCTTTGCAAGAGTGAGGCCCTTTCTAAAAACAGAAAAACTACCTGGGTGTTTGGCTCCTGTCTATAGTGCTGGTTTCTCAAATACTGAGAAGATAATTAGTCTGGCCACAATGTGTGCCCATCCTCCTTGGTTTCAGTTCCCTGCTCACTTTCTTTCTCTGCATATTTAATACCTAGTAAGTTTGGGACTTTAGTAAAGTAACATTGTAACTTTAAAGTAACAAAGTAACAGCTTGCCAGTGACACACCATGCTTGCGTGAGGGCCTTTGCTAGGTGCCAAGAGAGTGTCAAACAAACTCCTTGAATTCAGGAACTGGGGTGCAAAAGCTGGGCACAGCGGCTCATGCCTATACTCATAGCACTATGGAAGACCGAGGTAGGTAGATTCCTTGAGCTCAGGAGTTTTGAGACCAGCCTGAGCAAGAGCACTGCCCAGTCTCTAAAATATAGCTAGGCGTTGTGGCAAGCACCTGTAGTCCCAGCCATGGAGGTGGCTGAGGCAAGAAGATCTCTTGAGCCCAAGAGTTTGAGGTTGCTGTGAGCAATGATGCCATGACACTCTACCAAAGGCAATAAAGTGAAAAAAAAAAAGAAGAAGAAATGGTGCACAATTGCTCTTGCCTATAATCCTAAGATTCGGGGAAGCCAAGGCAGAAGGATTACTTGAGCTCAGGAGTTTGAGACCAGCTTGATCAAGAATGAGACACCCTCCCCCTCAATCTCGAATAAAAATAGAAAAACTAGTCAGGCCTTGTGGCAGGTGCCTTTAGTCCCAACTCAGAGTCTGAGGCATGAGGATCCCTCAAGCCCAAGACTTTTAGGTTGCTATGAGCTATGAGGCCACAACTCTCTACGTAGGATGACAGAGTGAGACTGTCTCAGAAAACAAACAGGAAAAAAAAAAACAAATTTTTCCCCTAAATTCAAGAAATGAACATTGTGCCTGCTTCAGAGAAAGGTGCAGTGGTAGGAGGACACCAGGATGCCTTCCCTCCCTGGTCTTCTCAGTTGCAGCCTTCAGGGTCCTGCTCCCAGGGTGGGGTTGAGAAAAGGAAAACAGAGCCACAGGATCCCAGCTGTAACTGCTGGCCTTCTGGATAGACATAAAGCCGCGACAACAGCCAGGGTCAGCAGCACTGTTCTTCCCAGTGGCTCCCCCACCTCAGGTGTCAGGGACTCTTATCAGTGTCTGTCCTTGTACAAGTTCCAGAGAAGGTCCTTAGAAAGGCTCATTACCGGCTCAGCGCCTGTGGCTCAATCGGCTAAGGCGCCAGCCACGTACACCTAAGGTGGCGGGTTCGAATCCCCAGCCCAGGCCCGCCAAACAACAATGATGGCAGCAACCAAAAACTGGCCGGGCGTTGTGGCGGGTGCCTGTGGTCCCAGCTACTTGGGAGGCGGAGGCAGGAGACTCGCTTGAGCCCAGGACTTGGAGGTTGCTATGAGCTGTGATGCCATGGCACTCTACCCAGGGGGATAGCTTGAGGCTCCGTCTCAAAAAAAAAAAAAATGTACAGAAGTTATTAACATTTCTAGAACTCAGTATATGCCAGGAGCTGGGCCAGGCTTCTTACATATATCATTGTATTTCATCCCTACTACTCCTCTGTGATGTAGATTTTAGGGTTTTCTTCCATTGTACAGAGACATTTGGGCTTAGAGAGGTTGAGCACTTCCCCAAAGGTCACACAGCTGCTCAGTCTTGGCAGAGCCAAGTCTAGAACCAGATCTGCCTCACCTTGAAAGCCAAGACACTTAGGGACTTTAATGGGCTTGAGACTCTGGGAATGTTCTTCCCTTTTGAAGCCCCTTTAGTCCTTACCCAGGTATGAGGTGACTGGACAAGATCTTTATTAACTCTGTAATTCTAACATTCTTCCTGGTGAGCTCTAGGTATCCAGGGTCTGATTCTCAAGTTACCCCTAGCTGCTGACATCAGCCTGCAATGGGTTCCTTTCCTGCATTCAGTCCTGACACTTCAAAGCAAACAAACAAACAAACAAACAAAACCACAAGTGGGGGTTTTAACAAGCTCAACTAACACAGCCAACTAGTCTACCCCAGGACACCTTGCAACTGAACATGCTTGATCTTTGGGGTATGGGTGACAGGGACAGTGAGATGTCTTCCTTTTACCTGATGAGGACTTCCTGCCCGTGGCCGGCAAGGTCAGCCTCCACCTTGCCCCAGATGTTCAGCACTGACTGCCATTCCCCGTCGCTGAGCCCCATGGTGTGTTCTGCAGAAGACAAAAAGAGCAAGTATGGGTTGACTGGGTGTCCTGGCCCTGCAGCTGGAATTTGAGGCTGCTTGGCCCTAAAGGGACTTTTATACCTTCCGATGCGCGACACAGATCACCTGATGGCTCCCTCTCTCCCCTCCCCTCCCTTGTCTTCCTCTCTTTCTCGTCCAGGGAGGGGTCTAATCTTTTTCTTTCTCTAGCCCTCACATGGGAAGCTATTTTGGGGCAGATGCCATTGTGGGGAGGCAGGACAGCTCAGGCCACAGGGGCGGGGTGGGGGGTTGTGTCTGTGGAAAGAGTGGGGAGGAGGCTGAGCCACTGTCTGGACTCTCCTAAGCTGGCAGAAAGGGCACCACCAAGGCCAATGCCAGCAGCCTGAAACCCAAAGCTCCCTGCGGTCAGTCATCCCAAGGAGACCTGTCATGTTTCTAAGCTTGGGCACCAGGCGCCCTGGCTGGCCCCAGGACAGGCCTGGCCCTCAGCAGTCTCCTCGCTCACCTTCCGCCCATGTCGCCAGATGCCCCACACCCCACCAGCCAGCAGTGATGGGAAGGAGCCCGGATGGGTTCAAGTGCACGTAGTCGAGTGCACCCAAGCAAGTCCGTGATCTCTCAGAGAACTCCTGGCCTGTGGTCTTGTTCAAATGTCTCCCCCTGGAATGTTTTGCTTGATGTACTCCGTCAAGGCACAGTTAGTTGCTCCTTCTCTTGCTTATCTGAATTGGTTCCTGTTGCACAGCTTACCTCTGCACCCCAGTTCCTTGTCTCCATGCCAGCTGCTCTGTTAGCATAATGGCAGCCGGTACCCACAGAGACCCCGCTGGGTGCCAGCCCCCATTCCAGGCACTTCACATTTGGTAACTCATTTAATCCCTCAAGATCCCTATGTGATCGATCCTGACGTTAGCCCCATTTAACTGGGAGGAAGTTCGGGAAACTCGCCCCGGTACACAACCAGTTGATGGCAGAGCTGGGATCTGCACCCAGGAAATCAGGCCTCCACGTCTTTGCTCCTGAAAACCTTATTTTGGTTTTCATGAGGGCAACGGTTTATTAATCTGGGTATCTCTTGGGCTTCACACGATGCCCTGTGCCAAGTTTGAACTGAATAAATGTTTGTTGAGTCAAAGGATGATGGTCTTTCAAGGAAGTCAAGTGGAGGATGATTAGGCATTATTTACATCCACGCCTCCCTCTCTCCCTCTGCACACGTACCCATCTGCTCTCTCACCCATCCATCACGTCATCCCTCCATCTATTCACTCATCTGTCCATCCATCATTCACCTCTTTTTTTTTTTGAGACAAAGTCACACTATGTCACCCTTGGTAGAGTGCCATGGCATCACAGCTCACAGCAACCTCCAACTCTTGGGCTTAAGCAGTTCTCTTGCTTCAGCCTCTCAAGTAGCTGGGACTACAGGCACCTGCCACAACACCTGGGTATTTTGTCATTGTTGTTGTTATTGTTGTTTAGCAGGCCGAGTTTGAACCTGCCATCCCCGGTGTATGTGGCCAGCGCTGTAACCATTGAGCTACAGGCTCCGAGCCCAATGTTCACCTCTTATCTACCCGTCCATCATCCCTCCACCTATTCATCCACTCTCCTATCTATTCACTCATCCATCCACCTGCCCATCCATCCGCCCATCATCTATCTATCTATCATCCATCCATCCATCCATCCCACAAACAACAAAATCAAACAAAACACATCCTGTGTTCAAGAAACTCACTGTCTCCTTAGGGAGATAAGAGGAATTCAAAATGTGGCACGGTTTATTTAGAGCTAAGATGAAGGTGTGTACAGGCCCTTCCTTCCATCTGCACAGGGCTTTGCAGTTTACAGAGTACCTTCCTGGCAAGACTCCATCTCATCTTCACAGCGTCCCCGGGAGCTAGCAAGCATTACCCCAAGTTACAGCTGGGGAAGACGAGGTGCAGAAAGCATGAGTGTTTGGGCTGTCCTGGGTCTGCAGGGCTATGTCAGTGATGACTGCTCCTCCCACACAGCTCTCTCTAAAGGTGACTGCCAGGCCCCAGTCCCTGCTGAGGCTCAGACAGAGGCAGTTATGTTCTGGGACCACACCATTCTCCCCCAAACCTGCTGCCGGCCTGAGCGTCATCTGAGCAGCCAATGCCCATCAGCCCCGCCAATCAGATCCCACTTCAGAAAGTGAATGGGAATGTTTTGCCAGCAAGGGTCAATAAATAGGAAACGTGGCTCGGCGCCTGTGGCTCAGTCGGCTAAGACGCCAGCCATGTACACCTAGGGTGGCGGGTTCGAGTCCCCAGCCCGGGCCCGCCAAACAACAATGATGGCTGCAACCAAAAAATGGCCGGGCGTTGTGGCAGGCGCCTGTGGTCCCAGTTACTTGGGAGGCAGAGGCAGGAGACTCGCTTGAGCCCAGGAGTTGGAGGTTGCTATGAGCTGTGATGCCATGGGCACTCTACCCAGGGGGATAGCTTGAGGCTCCGTCTCAAAAAAAAAAAAAATAAATAAATAAATAAATAGGAAACGTAGCCAGAAAAGGATCAAATTCAAATAATCCCTAAACTTGGAGTTCCCCAGTGCAACCCTGGATGTAGAACACCCTCTAAGGGATGAACGGGAGGGTCCCTGCAAAGCCTACCCGGTTACCATGTGGGCCTGCCAGGAGCTGCCCACTAGGCTGCTGACTGAACTAGCCCAGGACAGAAGGGCTCTCGCATGACCCCTGTGTCTTGTTTCAGCGAGTTCTGTTCTCTGGGTCAAATGATTCCCAAGGACCAAGAGGGTCAGGGGCACACTGGCGGATCACCCTGCGGCTGCGCTGGCCACTTCCAACCCTGTGCAGCCTCATCAGTGGAAGACGTGCTGGCAAATGAGAAGCTCAGAACGCCATGGGTATGTTGGGGGGGTGTCATTCATTCATTCATCTGTTCCCTAGTCCATGTATTCATTCAGCAGCCCAGTACACAGGGCCCAGGCTGAGCAGGCCAGCATCGGAAGGCAACTCCAAGTGGGTCGCTTGCTGGAGGGTGAACCCAGAGTGGGGGAGGACAGTGCAGAAAGGAGGGGGCAGCAGCAGGCCACACGAGGCCAGCTCTGGTCACCTGCCCCATGTGCTGGGAAGGCCGCTGGCCCACATCCTAACACCACCATCAGAATCGACAGCCCTGAGTTCTGACTTGAGTCCTCAGCACCAGCGATCCTTAATTACATGGTGTGCGTGTGGCTTTCTTTTTTTTAAACGTGGCTGTCACTCTGTACCCCAGGCTGGAGAATAGTGGCACAACCATGACTCACTGTAACCTCAAACTCTGGGGCACAACCAATCCTCCCACCTCAGCCTCCCAAATAGCAGGGACTACAGGTGCATGCCACCGTACCCAGCTAAGTTTTCGTTAGTTTTTGTAGAGATGGGGGTCTTAGTATGTTGTTCAGGCTGTTCTCAAACTCCTGACCTCAAGTAATCCTCTCATTTCAGCCTCCCAAAGTGATTATAGGCATAAGCTATTGCCTCCAGCCTATTGTTTATAGAGATAGGGTATCACCATATTGTTCAGACTTATCTTAGACTCCTGGCCTCAAGTGATCCTCCTGGTTCAGCCTCCTAAGGAGCTAGGACTACAGGCATGCACCACCCTGCCTGGCTGATTTTTTTTTTTTTTTTTTGCAGTTTTTGGCCAGGGCCGGCTTTGAACCCACCACCTCTGGCATGTGGGGCCTCTGCCCTACTCCTTTGAGCCACATGAGCCAATTATGTTTTTAGTAGAGATAGGGTCTCACCATGTTGCCCAGGCTGATTTCAAATTCCTGGCCTTAAGTGATCCTCCCATCTTGGCCTCCCAAAGTGCTGGTTTTATAGGCGTGAGGCACCATGCTCCGCCCAGTACACAGCTTTCAAATGCTGTCCAGCCTGTGCCCACCTAAAGGTTTCAGAACAACCCAGGGAGGGGCTGGGCAGGGCCGATTATTACCTGAATCCCCAGCTCCTCCCCCATCTTCACCATCTTGTTGCCTGGGGATAGCCTGAGTATTTAAAATCTCATCAACTCGTTAGGAACACTGAAGTGTTTAATATGGAGCTGTCAGCCGCCTGCCAGGCGTGCCCATTAACTGGTGTGCTCATGGAAACCCATGGCTTTGAAGTTGACAAAGCTTTTAAGTTTTACCATTTAAGCTAATGGGAAGGCCCCCGACATCTGTTTGTACTTACACATCTCTACAACAGAGCTCGTTACCTAACGGTTGCTATGGCTACCTGGAGTCGCCTGCTCTGTTTGGGGGCTATTATTATCCTGGTGGCAGCCTTCACTATGGCCAGGGCAGGGAAGCAATGGACACAAAATAGGAAAGCCAGGCTGCCCTTGTGTGCAAAACTTTCTACAGCCTTACACTCTCACGCCACACACACACACACACACACACAGGCAGGTTAATTTGACACCCAAAGGGACAAACCTGGATCCTACCAAGTCAGACCTGTGCCCTCCTCTTCCCCCCACCCTGTCTTTCACTGCAAAATCTCTTGAATCCAAAAAACCTGAGACTTGTAGGATTCCCCTCAAGTAATCTTCGAATTCTGGAGTCTTGAGATCCCAGAATAAAATTCTGCATTGCCAATGCCTTCAACTGTCACTACTCTAGCAATTTGGGTTCTAGATTCCCAAATGACAGAAAGCTAGAGACAGAGGAGTCTAGAATTACACGGCCATCGTGTCTTGAAGCTAAAAGAAGCCTTCAATAGTATATTGTCCAATTTCCCATGAGATGTAGTTCTCCCTAGAGACCCTCACCTGGCGTCTGCTTGAATACTCCTAGGAGCAGGGAACTCACTGCCTAAGGCTTTACAAAGTCTTCTTTATGTTGAACCAAAAGATGCCTTCTTATCACCCTCAGCACCTTGTTCCAGCTCTGCTGGCTCCTTGGGGGCATAGAGGACCAGCCAAGTCTCTCTCACAGGAGAAGCAGCAGACTCACCTAAGACTATCTTGTCTAGACTAAACATCCTGGAACTTTTACTGAGCTCCCTCCCCAGGAGCCCCAGTCTGGCATAGAAGGATGGCTTCTGCCATCTTCAGCCTCTGTGACCCTCCCCTCTGGTCACACGCACACAAAGAGAACGCGCCAGCCAGGAACTTCCAGCACCTCCCTGCACAGGTTAGAACCTCCAGGCTGCTGTGTACCCAGCCTCAATATTCTTGAGGGCAGAAAGTCCAGCCTAGGTGACCAGAGAACTGGCCAGCCCATGAGCGGCCAATAGGCCCCCCATGAGTCTGGGAGATTATACTTTAAGACTCCCCAAAGAGGAACAAAGATGGAAAGAGGGAAAGGGCTTTGGCTCCTCAAAGCCCAGGGCCCCCTCAGGCTCAGCTGCCTCCCTTCCACCTCCTAAGAACCAACATTTAGAAGCTGGCCTGGCAGAGCCTCCTTCCTGTCCACAGGCCGCCCACCCCCAGTTCAGCCTGTGCCTTCCTGGCAGGATCCACCCTCCTGGGCCAACGCCAGGCCAGGGCTCAAAGTAGGGCTGGGGCCTGGGGTTTGCATGACCTGCCCGAGGCCCTAGCCAGGGCAGGAGGACCCCAGCCTTGCTCCAGACTCCCACTTGAGACCACCCCCCTCAGCAGCTCTTAGTGACCATCATACTGACCACGGCTCCCTTCTCCCCAGCTGTCCTCGCAGAGCCTCCAGCCAAGCGGCCAGGCTGGGGGTGGGGAGAGGTATCTTATAGCAGGGGGGAGAAGCACAGGGAACTAAAAATACAGTCTACACAGCAAGGCTCCTCCTTTCCCTGCAAGCCCAGAGGGGTTTATTGGAGGAAGGCTGGCAGGGACACAGCATCCTAATCCCGGAGTCAACAGGTGTGGCCTGGGACACCAGCCTGCTGTGGGGTGCACCTCATCTGCACTGGCCTCTCCCCATTTCCACTGTGGGTGTGCAAAGCTACAAATGCATTCTGCACTTGCTTTGTGCCAGGAAACCACTAGTCCCAGTGGCTCCTTTTTTGCAGTAGATACTTTTACAAGCTCCACTTTGCAGTTGAGGCAACTCAGGCACAGAGAGGTTAAGTGTCTTGGCCAAAGTCACATGGCTGGGAAATGCCAAGCCCAAGGTTGGAACCCAGGTAGTCCATGCTCCATGGCTAAGAAAGCGTCTAATTTGGAGTCTTTCCCCTTCACCCCCTCCCTTTCTGATGGCACCTAGCACAGGACCAAGCCAATAAGCTCTTTGAATGGTTATTTTATCCTATTGAGCGCAGGGTCTCAGCTTCTTCGAGGTGAAGGCAAAGACAACTGAGGGCCCTGCTGCCATCTAGTGGCAACAGGGAGAAAAGCCTTCGCCCTGGGCTGCCTCCTTCCACCTCTGCTCTTTGTTCATCCATCCGTACTCCTCACCAGCCAGTGTGAGGTCTTTTTCTGTCTCTGTACTCAAGACATCTCGCTTACAAGACTAGGGATGGCTACCCAGATTATTAAAGGATGAATAACTCCTTGATCCAAGAGAACTCAAAGTTCCCTGGAGGAGACGCCCCAGTGGGATTCAGAATGCAGCAGAGATTTGAGCAAAGAGCTAGAGTGAGCAGACAGTGCCTCAACCGGCATGGAGAAGGCCTCCTGGGAGATGGGACACTTGGGCTGGATATGAAAGTAAGGGCACGTTCACAGGCGTCCAAACAGGGGCACCAGTATACGCAAAACCCTGTAGGTGGTGCATGGGACTAGGGGGGCCAGGGAAGGTGGGGCTGACTGGGAAGGACCTCATGTGCCAGATAAGGAAATGGGGGTTTAGAATTGACAGTTATTTCTGCAAACACTCATGCTCACAGGGTATGTGCCAGGCTCTGTGCTGTGCCCTGGGAAGACCACTGTCTCTGAGCTTTGGGAAGGAGGGATATGTTACCAGGTGATGTCAATACTTTGTGATAAGGGCAGTAATAAGGGCAGTTCAGCATAGGGTTAAAGTCTTTGAAATGAGATGCCTGGACTTGATGCTTGGCCCTACCGTGCACTACTTTTGTGATCCTGGGAAAGTGTCATAACATTCCAAGGACAATGTTTTTTGTCCACAAAATGGGAATTTTAAAAAGAATTACCTATTTTGGTTGGGTGCAGTAGCTCATGCCTGTAATCCTAGCACTCTGGGAGGCCTAGAGTTGCTTAAGTGCAAGAGTTGGACACCAGTCTGAGCAAAAGATCCCATCTCTATTAAAAATGAAAAACTGAGATAAGAGGATCACTTGAGCAAGAGTTTGAGGTTGCTGTGAGGTATGATGCCATGGCACTCTACCAAGGGTGATAAAGTGAGACTCTGCCCCCTCCAAAAAAAGAATTACCTATCTCAAATGTCCCTGTGAGGATTAAAAGAGGAGCATATATACAGCACTCAGGATGGTGCCTGGTACACGGTAAGTGCTAAATAATTGCTCACTGTCACATAAGGTACCAAGAAATCACAAACGAAGGAATGGTTAGTTCCACAAATGAACATGAAGAGATGATACCTGGGCAGGGATTTGAAGAATCAATAGGAGTGGCTCGGCGCCTGTGGCTCAATC
>CAUYQV010066672.1:0-16310 GCA_963574575.1 Galagoides demidoff
GGCATCACAGCTCATAGCAACCTCCAACTCCTGGGCTCAAGTGAGTCTCCTGCCTCCACCTCCCAAGTAGCTGGGACCACAGGCACCCGCCACAATGCCCGGCCATTTTTTGGTTGCAGCCATCATTGTTGTTTGGCGGGCCCGGGCTGGGGATTCGAACCCGCCACCTTAGGTGCACGTGGCTGGCGCCTTAGCCGATTGAGCCACAGGCGCCGAGCCAATCTCTATTATTTTTGATGCATGATGATCTACTTTGGTACGTTTTATCTACCAAAAATTAAGCTCCCAAAGGGTACAGACATATCCTTCCTATTTGTCGCTCTGCTATAACTTCTGAATTTTCTAGAATTTAAAATTGGATTCTTTAAGGTTATCGTCTAGATTTCCCTAATCCAGTTTCAATGGTGAATACATATTCCATGTGATCCTAAGAGAAACCAAGTAACTTAGTGATCTTTTAAATTGTAATCTCTGTGTTGAAATTACTCTTGCAACTGTCCACTGAGTCAACGTAGTCCCACAAAACTTTTTCAAAGAGAGTAAAATGAAGCATTGAACTAGAATATTTTGTAAAAGCACAAAAGAGACAAGTATCAGAGCTCAGAATGCACATAGATAGTGTGGTAATTAAATAGCATGGTCATGAAAGGGGTTAAAAGACAAGACTAAATTTTTTACTTGAATAGAAAAGTATTCTGTGAGTCACAGAAGGACCTGACAAAGGTTTTATTTTGAGGGTTATCTTATTGGAAACTATATGATAATTACTAAGGGAAAATGGATTTTTCTTAGTTTTTGGAATAGATGCACAGTGGTCAAAAAACTATGGGTCGATACAGGAGATAGAGGACCAACACAGGCTTCAAACACACATAGTGTGGCATCAGACCCCAACCACAGCATTGCTAAGCTACTGTATCTGCAGGACTATCATGTTACGTGTTTGGGGGTACACATGGTATTTATAGGAAATTTGTAAGAATTTAATAAAAAGACTTGGCAATATTCTAAAAAGTTTTCAAGAGAATTCCCTAAGTCTTTTTTTTAATCATCTACACTTTTCATATATTATATTCTCGTCTTTTCTACTTTTCACAGTGTATCAAAGGTGACCTTAATGTCCCTGTTTACAACTACTCAAGTACTCTCCTGGGCCTCAACATAAAATTCAAATACCTTATTTTAAAAGATCTTATGTCAGAAGGCATCAAACTATAGCCCCCTGGACAAATCCGGCTTGCTGCCTTATTTTGTAAATAATGATTTATTGGCAACAGGTGTGCTTAATCTTTTATGTATTATCTGTTTTTGCACTACATGGAGTTGAGTAGCTGTGACAGAAACCATATGTCTCACAAATCTTAAAATATTTACTTTTTGGCTCTTTATAGAAAAAGTTTGTTAGCTCTTTCCTGCATTACTGGGCACCTGCCAGAATAGTCTGGACTTTTGTATGACTAGCTCCATCTTTACATTGAAGTTACTTCTTCAAAGGTGTTTCCGTGAAAACTCGACCTTAATTAAGGTCCCTCTAATACTAGCATTTACTATAATTCATGGGTACCTTACCATTATTAACATTTTGATGTATTTGTTTCATCAGTCTATCTTATTTTATATTTTTCATTTTTGAAATAATTATAGCTTTAGAGGAAGTTGAAAAAAGATAGTATAGGTCAAGACCAGACACATTGGCTCACACCTATAATCCTAAACACTTTGGGAGGCTGGATAGCTTGAGCTCAGGAGTTTGAGACCAGCCTGAGCAAGAGTGAGACCCTGTCACTACTAAAAATAGAAATAACTAACCAGGCGTAGTGGCAGGTGCCTGTAGTCCTAGCTACATGGGAGGCTTAGGCAAGAGGATCACCTGAGCCCAAGAGTTTGAGGTTACTGTGAGATTTGATGATGCCATAGCACTATACCCAGGACAACAGAGTGAGACTCTATCTCAAAAAAGTAAAGAAACTAAAGAAAAATAGTGTAGGTCCTATGTATCCTTTAGCCACATCTTCCAGTGATTGCATCTTACCTATCCATAGTATAATATCAAAGCCATGACATTGGTACTGTGTCATCTTATTACATTTGTGGATTCATGTAACCACCATTACAATCAAGATAGAGAAATACTCCATCACCACAAACATCTCTCTCATGATGCCTCTTTGTAGTTATACCTCCCTCCTTCACCACATCCCACACCAAATCTAACTCTTAGTGAGAGCCCAGCTATTTCCTATAATTTATTTTTTTAATTTTTCGACTCTGCTGGGACTCAAACCCAGAACCTGTTTCCTGTAATTTTTAATCTCTATTATTTTTGATGCATACTGATTTACTTTGGTATGTTTCCACTACCAGAAGTTAAGCTCCAAAGGGAACAGACATACCTTTCCTATTTGTCATTGTATTTTAACTTCTGAATTTTCTAGAATCCAAAATTGGATTCTTTGAGGTTATCTGGTAGATTCCCCTAATCCAATTTCAATGTTCTATTTAAAAGCAGTTTTTTTTTTATTAAAGAAGAACTCTCAATCATTTCAGTGTCCTGCCAAAATTTTAATGACAGCTCTTTTTATTAGTAAATATTCTATTATTCAATAGAAACAGGCATCAAACTTTATCTGATAATGCTGTTCAGTGTACTGATAAAAATGCATCATAGATAACACATAAAAGTTAAGGGACAACTCTATCAATATACAGAGAACCAAAATGCTTTATAAGAAAGCTATCATGTTAAGGTGTTTTGACAGTGTTATTTACTGTAAAACTTTGCATGTTCGGTGGGTGGCTATGTGACATTAACAGTTGGACAGAGATGGAGTGGCACAATCATTTACCAACCAGTCTTATCTCATGAACAATTGCTTCAAACGTATTGACTTGATTTTTAAAAGAGGTGCTGACAATTTTGTGAAGATTCTGAAAAGCATTTTACTCAAAAACAATTCTCCTAGAACCGTATATGATTTCTATGCTTATTTGTCTTTTATTGACAGTGTATTTGTGTTTCAATTGCTAACTTCAGAAATATTTGCCATCCATTGGAAAAATGATTTGCATTACAGCAGCCTCTTTAGCTGTTAAAACTTCATCTGCCTGCTACTTATTTGTCTCCTGACATCATCTTCTGTGTCTCGAGTAGGGCCATTTAAATTGGCATTGTTGTAACCTCATACACAGTGAAGACTTAGAGAAAGACACCAGTCACGTTTCACCAACCATTCATTCTCTTCCTAGTCTATTCGGCCATAATAAAGCATCCATTGACTAATACTAAGATGAAGTTTTGCAAATTGCACACGCATCTTTCTTTATTTTCCTCACAGATCCGTGTGAAGACATAGAAACTGAAGTCCTAGCAAGCACTGGAGTTATGAGCAACTTCCTTTTTTTTTTTTAATATAGCAAAACAGGATATAAAAATGCTTAAGTAGGGAGGTGCCTGTGGCTCAGTGAACGGGGCGCAGGCCCCATATACCAAAGATGGCGTACTCAAGCCTGGCTCCGGCCAAACTGCAATAGAGAAATAGCCAGGCGTTGTGGTGGGCGCCTATAGTCTGAGATAAGAGAATCGCCTGAGCCCAAGAGCTGGAGGTTGCCATGAGGTGTAGGCACAGCTGCTGTGACACCACGGCACTCTACCAAGGGTGATGGAGTGAGACTCTGTCTCTAGAAAAAAAAAAATGCCAAAGTAACTCTTTAAAAAATTGTTACTTTCTCTTATTTAAATAATGAAAAGAGTATTTTTATATGCTTATTGCCATTTGTCTATCTTCTTCAAAAACCTGCTGTTCATATCTTTTGCCCATTTTTTAATGGGGTTGTTTGATTTTTTTCTTGTTGATTTGCTTGAGTTGTTTGTACATCTGCTTATTAGCACTTTATCAGACGAATAGCTTCTGAGTATTTTTTCCCATTCTCCGGGTTGTCCATTTGCTCTGTTGATTATATCTGTTCACTATGCAAATGCTTTTCATTTAATCAAATTCCATTTATTTATTTTTGTTGTTGCTGTGATTGCCATTGTGGCCTTCTTCATAAAGGTTTTGTCTCGGGTAATATCTACAAGAGTTTTTCCAATATTTTCTTATAGAATCTTCATGATTTAATTCCTTATATGTAAGTTTTTATCCATCTTGAATTAAAGTGCACAGAGTGAACTAAAACTCAATGGTAATCCAGCACAGGATACAGAGGAGGAAGGGATGGGCAGAAACCTACCTAATGGGTACAGTGAACACCATCTGGGTGATAGGCACACTTACAACCCTAATCCAAGCATTACAAAAATGATTCATGTAACCAAAAATATTCATACACTGTAACATTTTGAAATAAAAATTAAAAAAAGATCAAACTATGAATGTATTTCGAAGATAAATATACATTTCCAAGAAAATATTGATATTGTTTCCCTTTGATGAAAGTTCTGTTTATGTGATTTCAGCAAATCTTGAGATGCAAGGAAAAAGTTTGACTTATGATGCTATGATAAGAACTATGACTCTTATCATAGTTCTTATCATATGATAAGGCAGCAAGTCAAACCCATCATAAATTTATGAAAAAAGTAGAACGTAGGACTGTGAAGAAGCCATATCTTTAGGAAACATTGAAAGGCAGATTTCACTGTCACCTATTAATCATTTATAATAAAAGCAAAAATATTATAAAATATTTATTAAACACCATTAGGTAATGTTGTTCTATTTCTTTTGAGTACATGATTAAGTCCTAGGAAGATTTATGAGTCCTATTACCTTGCGTGTTTGTTTTCTAGGGTGCTTCTAATAAAATGACACCCTTGGTCTTGTGATCTGGGAGAATCCAAAGCTAAAGAGAGATGAGTGAGAAAAATTCAAGTGAGCAATGAGCGATGTGTTTTCAAATATTTCTGAACTGACTCATGACTCAAATAGAGAAATCTACTAACATTCAAAAGGGTTTTGATCATTTCTTGTCTTACTTAATGATGTACAAGCAAAATAAAGTTTCCAACAGAAGAAAGGAATGATCTAAAACTATTTTACTTGACATTTCAATTTTTAACTAGTTGATTATTGGTCAGATAGACTTCTAATTTGAAATACTGTAATTATGGATTTGGGTACCATCAAGATGTAGGCTCAGATATCAAATCTAACAGTTTCTATTTAAATGATATTGGTTAAATTTTTGATCCACTCTTTGATAAAATTTTCTTATGACTAAAGCTGGAATATTAAACTTTGCTCTGCAGAAATAACCAATGTTGGATGAAATGAGTAGATACAAGTTCACATGCAATAGATGCTTAACAAATGTTCCTTGATTCCTCTCATTCCCTTTCTTATTTTGGCTTTCTTCTCTGGATACTTTCCCATTTCTGTTTCTTTAATGCTAATATTTTTATGAATTTTGATTTAAACCTACCTTTTTGTTAACCTTTATTTTCTTTTAGAAAATCACCTTTTTCTGTGTTCTGTATTATTAGTAAAGGCCAAAGCTCATCTCATCTCTCCTGTGTCACCCCTCTTCCAATTTCTTCTGAAATTTTGCTCCTTATTTCTGACTACTTTTCCTGAAATGTCATGAGACACCTCAAAATTATGATAACCTATAACACATTAATGATCTATTATTTCCCAAGCTTATTTTCTCTCTAGTCTCTGTCTCAGTTGCTGCTAGCACTGTCTTCTTAAGGTGACCAGACATCCTGCTTTTGGTGGGACAGTCCTGATTTTTAACAATTTGACCCGCATACTGCCACATTTTTAAAAAGTCCCGATTTTTGGACAGAATGCACAACAAGCTAGGGAATGGCAGGAGAACGGGACGGGAATATACGGTTTTCTGCTGCCATGTGACTATTTCACCAGGATATGTGTTTTATATTATTTTTGTTAATTTTATAATGTTAAACTTTAATAATAACAAGTAATTGTTGAGAACTGATTATTGAGAACTGCTTATCAAAGTTCACATTGTTGATTAGTTGTTAGAATTCGACAAGAAATATGCCAAAGAATAAAATAATACTATACATAATTTTTAATGTATCATATTTGTAAATTATACGTATGTTAAAATTTATAAAATATATTACAATACTATTTTTGTGTTCTATGAAAATTTTTGTTGCTTCATATAGACTAAATTTTTAATTACAAACCCACCCCCCGTCAATGGTGTCCCACTTTACCAATATTAAAATCTGGTCACCTTTGTCAGTATAACATTTCAGAAATACTGTCCCTCTCTTCTTTTCTTCACTGTACAAGGTCTCACAATTAAGTTTGTGAACTTGCCACTGTGTGAACACTGTGCAAAAAGCTCGATTGGGTTTCATACCCATGGTATGTCAATGTCACATATATGTATCATGTTAACATGTGGCAGTGTCTTGCTGAGTGGCATTCATTATTGTTGTTCCGTGTTTTTCTATGCCATTGCAAGAATATCATAGCTTGAATTAGAGTGACAAACAAACACTGAATTTCTTGTTAAACTTGGCAAGAGAGCATGTGAATGCAAGGTCATGTTGTCTAAGATTATGGGGGAGAGTACTACGAAGAAAACAGCAGTGTACAAATGAATTAAGTGTTTTTCTGAGAGGAGAGAAAATACCACTGATGAAGAGAGGTCAGGACTGACAAAAACATTGCCAACTTTGTTAAACTGTGCGTAAAATTGTCAGCTGACTGTGAAGTGTAGCAGACCAAGTAAGCATCGATATAGAAGTTAGGAAAATCTTAACTGAAAATCTTAGTCTAAGACAGGTGTGTGAAAACAATGAACTAAAGCAAAGAAGAATTGGAGTTTGCCAAGATCTTTTGGAGAGGCAAGATGATGTTTTTGGCTATATTAACACTGGTGATGAAACATGAGTGTACCAACATGACCCTGAAAGAGAGTGCCAAATTGCACAGTAGAAGTCAGCCAATCTTCCATACTGAAAAAGTTCCATCAGTCCAAACCAACAGTTAAAGCTTCACCTCACTGTCACTTTTGCTCTATCATTTTTCCATATATATAATTTATTTTTCTTTAATGGTGATAAGCCCTTATCTTTAGAGGAGTAGCTGAAATGTAAGTATTCTCGATTGAAGAAAGCCTTTAGGACATCTTATAAGCAAAATGAATTCTACTCTCTTTTGTTTTCTAAGAGTAGTTTTGATAAATTTAGATTATTGCTCTTTTCCCATTACACATATTTGTTTGTTTATACATTCATAACAACATATGCTTAAATTTTTTCACTGCCTGGAAATCTTCTTAGAGATAGAGCTTTGGATTTCATTCACTTCTGTTATCTCTGCAAACCATACTCTAAAAAAATAAGAAGCACTCAATGAATCATGTAGACGAATGATTTATGTGCATCCTCTTAGCCTGAAACACAAAAATATAAAGTAAATGTTTGTTGACTTTAATTAAAATAAAATAGTATAGAGACAGCGAATTGCCTTTCATTGTGTCTCAAATTATCATTTAGGTACCAATTAACACTATTTTTCAAAGAGTGTTTTTAAAACAAATAATAAGTTATAAATTTGTATTTTGTCAATAAATAATTTATAGTCTCTAGACTATCTGGTACATTTCTCACAACTACCCTTTACAAAACATTTGGAAAATAACCAGTTTTATTTTATTTACTTTTTTGCTTTGAAAAAAATTTTTAAATATGACAGAAATATTTTTCTTGTGAATTTTTTATATACCATTGTTTTTCAAATCAAACACTTTAGTCAAGAAAAACCTGAGTTTGGAATCTTATATTCTTAAGTGAAACAGAAAAATCTCAAGCTGCTATGGAGCTCCACACACTTAATATCCCTTTCTGCAGCCTTGGCTTCTCCCTATCTGCAGGATTTCCAAAAGGAGCTTCAAAAGACACTGCTCCCAAAACACCATGAATTGTTTTGCAATTCTCTGTTCTAAAAATCTACCATCTATGGAAGATACTCTGTGATTGCACAAGCAAGAAACTGGGGTGAGCAAGGTGGGTCTTCTGAGTGGGTTATCTGATTTGTTTATCAGTGAAGTTTACAACTTTACTATTTTCAATGCAGAGTCATTCTCTGTAATGCTACAACTTCTAATTTTTATGTCCTCTTATGCCAAGTGGCTGTCGAAAGCCTTCAATTAAAATCTATATTAATCTAGTTTGTTTATGAGATGATAAGTGGTTTGCAGATGCCCATAAATGCATTCAAACATGTCCTGGAAATTTCTATTTTCATTATTTAAAAAATGCTGACACTTGGTTTTATTGACGATCCTGTATTTAACTCAAAGTTGAGGATATTCTATGAAGAAAAGACAAACAGGTAAGGTTAAGTGGGACATTGCCAAGTAGGAGTAGAATAGGAATATTTGAAGCTATTCAGGAAGAAATTTTATTTAATAACTTATGACAAATCCACTGTACCTCTGGAGGAGAATGAACAAATATTATTTTAGGGTGGGGATTTTCATTTTAGGGGTTAGTATCGCCATACTTCATGATTATTTTTCTCTCTTTTATATATATTTCAGCATTTTTAAATGTATTTTTAAACAAATAGTGCTTACTCTGATTAAGGCACTGCTCTAATACCTTGGGATACAAAGTGAACAAATAAGTCTCCGGCCATACAGTTTTTATTTAACTAGTGATAAAAGACAATGCTTGAGATAAATAAGTAAAATATACTTTTTTGTTAGTAATAAATGCTACTTATAAATTGGTATTAATGTAGTCATTTGCAGATTTCCCTACATTTCTCATCTTTATCTTGAAATAGTTAATATGCTTTCGCTGAATTTTTCTGGCTCCATAATTTCTAAACACGTTAGGTCTTTCTCTGTGTTCCTCGCTTTTAACTGTGATTCTTCAGGCCCTGCATCCTATTCTTCTCTAACAATTTCTCTCTCTAAATGATTTGTGTTTCCCTGGCAGCTCTGTGGTACAGAAGTGATATATCCTGATGAAGCCATTAAGCACTGTACTACAGACATTAAGAGGATGATATAGCCATGATTTCAATCATGCAAAAGGAAACTACCCTTGCTCTATGAAGGAAAAGTGCAGAGAGCTTAACCCACTCTAGTCTACATTTTCATTTCATTAGATTAAAATCTGGGGATGTCAGAACAAATTAACACTTTTCCCCCACAAGGCAATCACTGTAAGTACCATCGTCATCAGATGTGTGTTGCACACCCGCAGAGAGAGGGATTGGGACTTTGAATGTGCACCACACTGAAAAGAACCAAAGTACACCTCGAAGAGGGATGAGGTTATAATACAGAAAATATGCTGAAAGAAAGACATTTTATTCCACGCTATCATGAAGACTTTCTTTAGAAATTGTTACACTCTGTTATAACCCCCAACTATGTTTTAAGTATTTGTTTAGGTACTCCCATACTTCAGGTATTACAATAGTCAATAATAATCAAAATATAGCTATAACCTGCTTTGTAAAAAGATCCTTAATTGTATACAGAAATTATGTACTTTTGGTAAATCAAGGTTTAAATTAAGACCAGTAAGAAAGGGTTATGAAAAAATGTGCTTGCCAAATGCAAAATTGCAATAATTGTGTTTTAATTTGATACTACTGTAAGCACGAATATGAAATAATAGAATGTTTAAGCCACTTAATGTATACTGTCTATAATTGTCAGGGTTTTGATTTTCTATTATTGAAACACTTCTAATTATGTGGTACATCATATATATGCTTTCAGATTAAACTTTATAAAGTATATGATGCCACACAAAATTATAATAAATCCTGTCTAACAAATCAAAGATATTTGTTCTTAACCAAAGCTAATCCAAAGTAAAAACATTTTGGGATTAGCTTTAATTACTTTGGCAATTATTTTACCAAAATCATTCTGCCTTTCATAATGACAAATTCTGGATAATGAAATGCCTGTCTATTAAACATAAAAACAAAAATTAAGCATTCAAAATTAAAATAATACTAACATATAAAGCTTACCAATATCCTTACTTGCAGTTTAAACACTAAGATTATTTACAACACAAATTTCTTATTTTCTCCGAAAAATATCCAATACATCCCAATATTTCCTTAGTAATTTAGGTTTATAATAATGATCCCAATTATTGAACAGAGCTATGCTAACATGAAGACCCTAGAGCCTGTAGACCTCTGAAGGGCCGCTCACCTCTGTATAAAATAGCGCTGACGACCTGTTCAAGTGTTCAGTTTTAAAGATCAGTGGGCCTGCTTTTTTGAGCTTGTTTTTTACCTCTTCATTTCTATTGTATCAAAACACTTTAGTTTTTAATGTCACTCCCGTAGCTGATAAAAGCATTTCCTCTGTTTGTGGCTATTATTATAAATGAATGTGATCTTGGAAAGCAGACACCAATCTCATTAGAATTAAGTTAAGCATATAGACCTGAGTAAGGAGATCTTAAGTTCTTCTCTTTAAAATGTATAAAAATAGTGAAATTTCTTTGAACCAATCATTCTGAGTGTGTGAAAGTATGTGTGTGCTTGTGAGAGAGAAAGACAGAGAAGGAGAGAGAGAGAGAGAGAGAGATGCATTACTAATTTAATGACCTTAATATAAAAACAGATCATTATTTGGAAACACACAGATTAAAACTATAATTAAAAATCTATCAGAATTTAGAGCACTCCTTAGGTCTGCTGACTGGCTGATCTATCTAAATTTTTCTTGTATTTATTATTTTGAAATCATTATTTTTTTAGATAGGAGACATAATCATATAGGTGAGATATCTTTACTTCTGCTCGACATCAAACTTAGTGACTTCCTTGGAGCATAGGGGATAAATATAAGCAATGAGCGGTTCCATTAAATAACTCAGAGGCTCATTGGGGAACAGAAAACTATGTAAGTAAACAATTGAATGATAACATAGAATAATGCCACCAGGAGCCTATGTCTTGAACTGTAAGTATGGTTCATCTGGTTCGTCTGGTAGGTGTGAGAAATGCAGATCTTCAGGCCCCACCCCATATTCATTGTGCCAGAACCCACATTTTTATGAGCTCCCCAGGTGGCCCATGTGCACATTCACAGGAATTCATTATAGATTTATTCTGATTAGAAATGTTCCCCAACTACACGAACGATACCACACAAGCCACAATAGAGACCTATACAGAAATACATGCTGTAAGGGACTCTGGATGTCAAAATGCAAATAAGGCTAACTCTGTACCCTGACACGGGAAACACCCGTAGGATGAGAGTGTAGGGATGTAGAAAAGGAGGAGTGGTTTCTCCAACCATCCAAGTGGTAAATTCTTGATATTCTACTAAGTTAACCTCTTTTCTTTGAGGATATAATTTTTATTAAGATAACAATCCACCTTATTTCAATCCTTATCGGCCTTAGAAGCCGAAAGCCAAATCGTATCTTGACCATTTCTGATACTAGTTTTCTTTGTTATAGTGGTAGGTAGGGCTATTTGCATGCATATGACTGACTATGCTTATATGTGTTTAATACTATAGCATAAAGAAAATGATGAAATCCCACATGAGGGCAGACACAGCACTTGATTCTTTGCATTTCTGTCAGAATTAAGCATAATGTCTGCCCCACTGAGACAAGAATGAAAGAACTGACCTGTCACTGAGGACAGCTTGAGAGACTATATACCACTGAGAGGCCACAGTGAAGGTCAATGGGGTTTTAATAGTTCTCTATTTTTTCCTAGGCACTACTAGTCTAATTCTTCACATTGTTCTTTGGAGAAGTGACAAGAACACCGTGAAGGGGTAACACAGCTGTTGATTTAGTTACTGACTGTGGAAACATTCAAGGCTAAATGTCATCCTTGGACTCCTGCGTAGACCAGCTTTTCCTCTAATTCATCTCCAAAATGAACACTTCCACCCTATACATTCCGTGGATGCTTTGGCATTCACTGTTGTTTCACAAAATAATGTCCTTCTTGACATCAGACTGGGAAAAATGTCAAGGGGAATCCTGGGCAAATTACCTTGAATCCAAGTCCATGTTCTGCTTTCTGACGAGGAGCACAGGCATGTCGAATCTGAGTGAGCTAGCCTGACTCAAGTTCAATATGCAGGTGCGGAGAAAGCAAGAGAAATAGGATGACCTCTGTCCTTCCTGGTAGGAAGCCCTCATCCAATTTACCCCTTCCATTCAGGGAAAGTAAGAAAATGTCCCCACTTACTAATATCATCATCCAGAACTAAAAATTTAACATACCTGAAATTTTTGCATTAAATCTAGTTTGAATTCTGTTGTTCATATCTATGTGCACTGTAGTAAAAGTAGTAGAATTTTTAAACTTGAGTGACTAAATGAAGTAAACAGACAGATTTTAATTTTAAAGACATTCCAGGGTGGACAAATTCCTCAACTGTATTTAAGCTGACATCCGATCACCTGGAGGGTATATAAAAATGCAGACTCCTAGGCCCCAAACCTCAATCATCTGATTTACTAGATCTTAAGCTGCGTGGAATAAGAGTTTTTAGTAGGAACCCTTTGCCATTTTGATGTGGAGAAAGACTACCTATTCCAGATCTTTGTTATAAAAGAGCAGAGTGAAAAAGCATGATTTAGGTGCCAGGAAATTCTTTAGAAATCAAGTTGGTTCCTTTTCAACTGTACGATTTGTCCTTTTAAGTATCGTTCTGTTTCTTACTCCTGGATAGTAGCAGAGAAGGTAGAATGCTAATGTATTTATAGTCTGTTGATGTGCATTCAAAATTAACCTTTGAAGAGAATGCCCTGGTTGCCCAGTTTCTGCCATTTGTCCCCGCAATGCACCCTCCATCACTCTCAAAAGCATTCAAGTCTGAACAATGAGTTTCCTGGTCACCCTAATCCTAAATTAACAACTACAAGTGAAAAGCGTGGAGAAGTGCATTTGTATCTAAATAATTCTATTTTCTGCTTTTCAAAGTGCTCCTTAAGTAGGGAGCATAAATGTCACTCAAATAGTGTTTTTCTAAAAAAGAGGGATTGTATAAATTTTAAAGGGTTTATTATGGTTTCCAAAATATGTCCTTAATAACAAATTCTCCTCACTTATCCTTTTGGGGGATAGGGCAGGAGAGATTAGGAAAACTTTCTAATGTCAACAACTAGGATGGAAATGTAATGTCAATAAAATGTCAAAACATAAATCTAGAAATAATTTAATTTAAAATAAATGAAGCCATCATTTATATAATTCCATTAGGTTTTTCTGCCAGACCCTAATTCAAAATGTGTAAATTATTAACCACATTACATTGCATTCAGTTCTTCATTTTTCACTAATAGGTGGCTGCCTAAATTTCTACCGTTGCTATAATTTTTCTTGAGAATTTATAGAATTTTAATATTAAATTACATGTAAAAATACTAGGTTTTTTTTTAACCTACGCTTTCACGCACCCTTTCCAACTACTAAAAATCAATTTATTAAAGCATAAAAGAAGCTAGAGGAAGCAGGGAAGTCTGCTGTGCTGCAGCTGCCACGAATCCAGATTTCTGAAAATTGGAAACCTCTTACAGGATATTCAGCCTCCACACCTCAAAATTACCGGGGAAGCAGACTTGTACTCAAAATGTATATTACCTTTTCCTCTTGGAAATTCGGGGGCATATCATTATGAAATTATGGTGATTCTAAATTAGCTCTGGCTGTCTTAGTAAGTCCTGTGCCAACCTTAAGAACATGGTACATCTACCTACCTGCCTTTTTACCTATTTATTGTGTCATCCATGACCTCAAATACACTAATGAAGAATACGTCTACCCCCTAGGAAACAAGACCGCATACTTTATCTCTCCTACGTGAGATGACTTTGCTCCTCCACACTATAGTGTTCTCACTTAACGTTCTCATCTTAATCAAATGCCTGTATCTGACCATCGCTGTTAACAGCACAGGGAGCACCATGTCAACTCATGTGCAGCTGGGCATGCTGGAAGACTTGGTACCTAGACATCCTTACACACTGGAGGGTGGCACCTCAAATCAAATTTCCAAGTCCAGTGTGCCGATGTGGTTTCAGAATCTGAGTGCCTCTAACAATAGCAGCATCAATAGACTAGAAGACCAAAACCGAGTGAGATCTGCTGAGGTGACTTCTTTTGAAAAAATAATTGTTCATGCGTGACAGGAAGAGCTAGTGCACTCCCCTTTCTAGACCTAAGTCTGAGAAATGTCTAGAATCAGAGCAGGAGTTCATCTGGAGCCTATCTTCCTATCTTCCACCTTCTTGCTTTCAGATTTCTAGTCCACCTTCTGTTTTTGCATTCAGAGATACTATCTTGTGGCCTACACTCAGTCTCAAATTATATCCAATAATCTGTAAGCTCAACTTCCTACTCAGAGGACTGCTAATCTTACTTGGCTGAGATGTATTGCTAGTTTCTACCAGGGACTACAATCAGTTACACGAAAACCAATGTAGACCCCAGCTTCAAGCTTGGATTTTAGCTGAAGCCATCGATTGTTTGATTTCAAATGATCAATATGCCCCCTTGGGAGCTTAATTTCAATACTGACTGAGTGAGTCATAACAGTTAGATATTATAGTGGAAATTCCAGGTTCTGAGAACACCTATATTGCCTCATTCTGTAGATCGTTTTTAAATGTACTGTGTTGGATATCTCAAGATTCACTAGGTGTTGGTTAAAATAATACAACAGGATGATGTTCAGGCTCATACTCTGGTCAAAGCACCATGCAGGCATAAAAGGCAAAGCTTCTAAAAGGGATTCCCAAGCACCCATCAGAAAACAGTAAGCCAAGCTATTTAAGAACCCTGTCTTAGGCGGGGTATAGTGACTCATGCCAATAATCCTAGCACTCAGGGAGGATTGATTGAGCTCATGTATTTGAGACCAGCCTGAGCAATAGAGAGACCCCAACTCTACTAAAAAAAACTAAAAATAGAAAAAAAAATACGGTTGAGCTCAAAAGTTAGAGGTTGCTGTGAGCTATGACATCATGGTACTTTACCCAGCGTGACAGCTTGAGACTCTGTCTAAAAAAAAAAAAAAAGAAAAAAGAAGATCCCTGTCTCATATTCAAGTACTTGGTTTCTGTAACTTGTAAAGGGTTTGATGTGAAGAGTTAATGTTCAAGTAAAGATATACAAACAAATCAAAAATAAAAATTTGAAAAAAAGAGAGAAAGGGTCATAACATTCTTAAGTAAATACCCTCCAATATTTTAGTCAAAATTTATTTGAATACTAAGATTGAACCATGCATTAAATTCATTCATTATTTGTGATAAACTTCTAGTACGCATGGAAAGAAAATTTCAGGGCAATGTAAACTCGGGAGTGTCAGAGTCTGCAATATTGAACTATAACTGTAAAATATTGCTGTTTAAATACACTTTTGAATTTAATGCCAAGATTAGCCAATTTCAAAATATCCATTTTAACTTAGGGAATCTGTGTCCATAGCTAATCAAAATATTTTCAACTTAAAGTTCTAGACTGCAAAAACTGTCAATTTTTTGTGTTATATTCAACTTTAAACTCCTCAATGTAAAAGTTTTGTGATTTTAAGTAAGATTATGCCTGCATGCAAAATCTAAATAACTTTTGCAAGTTTTTGTAAATGAGCAAATTATGCAAAAAGCAGTACTCTTTTTATAGCTTTTTCTTTTTAACCCACCACAAGCTAGTGCTCCTTTTAAAGTCTTCTTTTTGCCTTCTCTTTACATCCTCTTCTCAGGTCCTTACTGTCTTTTTGCCCATAACTTCATCACTTAACACCATTTATACTGATGAATGAATAATCTCTCTCCAACCTCTTCTTTTCAGAGATGTCCTGTGTATTCAACAAACTATTTCTACTTCATCATTGCCATCATGGCTTTTTAAAATCAGCTTATTCAAACAGACATTTCTTTCCCTCAACACTGTGGAAGCCTATTCAATGAATTCTCAAACTTGATTGATAAGAATATTTATCAGAAGAAGACAGATGCATGGCCTACAAACATATGAAAAAATGCTCACCATCCTTAATCATCAGAGAAATGCAAATCAAAACCACTCTGAGATATCATCTAATGCCAGTTATATTAGCCCATATCAAAAAATCCCCAAATCACAGATGCTGGCAGGGTTGTGGAGAAAAGGGAACACTGCTACACTGCTGGTGGGAATGCAAACTAATACGTCCCTTTTGAAAAACCATATGGAGAACACTCAGAGATCTAAATATAGATCTACCATTTGATCCTGTAATTCCTCTGTTAGGTATATATCGAGAAGACCATAAATCACGCTATAATACAGATATCTGTACCAGAATGTTCATTGCAGCCC
>CAUYQV010066676.1:0-14901 GCA_963574575.1 Galagoides demidoff
CTGGGACCACAGGCGCCCGCCACAACGCCTGGCCATTTTTTGGTTGCAGCCATCATTGTTGTTTGGCGGGCCCGGGCTGGGGATTCGAACCCACCACCTTAGGTGTACATGGCTGGCGCCTTAGCCAATTGAGCCACAGGCGCTGAGCCCCTCTTCTTAGTTCTTAAGTGGAGCCTTTGGCTGGGTTTAGGAATCAAACTGCCCCAAGACGGATTAATAGAAGAAAAGCATACAAATTATATTATTTTTACATGTACGTGAGGACTCCCCATAAAAAAAGTAAAAACCCAAAGAAAACATTAAGCTTTTATACTTTTTCAAAGAAAAAATAAACACAAGACATTTGAGAAGAAATGATAGGGCAAAAAAATCTGTCTAGAAGCGGTAAGTTCGAGGGGAGTGGCTAGGAGACCGAGGGTGGGGGATGGCCGAAAGCCAGTGAAGATAAGGGTTTCTTTAGGAGATTTATCTGTGCAACAGCAGTCTCAGTCTCTGTTGATAAGGGTTATTTTCTTCCATCCTCCCTTAAAGGGACTTTCTGGCTAGCTACGTGTAGGAAAGGACATATCATATAACTGTTTTTTATCACTACAGTTGCTTAAGTACTTTCAGCTCGAAATAACCAATATACAAAATCGGCATGTTTGGGGGTGGACCATCCCTAACTTCTTCAAAGGTTACACCCAATTCCCAGCCTGAGGCTCCTTTCTTTTCTCTTTTTTTTTTTTTTTGAGATAGAGCCTCAAGCTATCCCCCTGGGTAGAGTGCCCTGGCATCATAGCTCACAGCAACCTCCAACTCCTGGGCTCAAGCGAGTCTCCTGCCTCCGCCTCCCAAGTAGCTGGGACCACAGGTGTTCACCACAAGGCCCTGCTATTTTTTTTGTTGCAGCCATCATTGTTGCTTGGTGGGTCCGGGCTGGATTCGAACCCGCCACCTTAGGCGTATGTGGCTGGCGCCTTAGCCACTTGAGTCACAGGCATTGAGCCTCTTTTCCTTTCTCAAAACTAAGACCAGTTATTTGTCTCTGCAGGTTCATCTCTGCTGAGTCCTATCCTTGCTGCCTGTCTATCCCTAAGCTGATTTCTCTGTGTTGATATTGGGGTTCTTGGGTTGTTTCAAAACCCTGTCTTCTAAGTAAAACCCCATTTCAGATGATGAGTGTCATGTCTCTTTCCCTGTGCAAGGGTCTCTGTCAGTAGGGCTCTGGCTAGTTGGGAAAGGGAATTTAAGGGTAGAGTCCAGTTACACCACTGTTATACCTCACAGTAATCAGGCTTTTCTCAGGGTATACACAAATAACCTCAGATGACGAAAAAAATGTCTTTTTTACAAAAGAATGCCAACTAAATTTTTGGGTTTTTTTTTTTTTTTTTTTGCAGTTTTTGGCCAGGGCTGGGTTTGAACCCACCACCTCGGGCATATGGGGTCGGCGCCACCCTACTCCTTTGAGCCACAGGAGCCGCCTGCCAACTAAGATTTTTGATGCACATTATCTAAAAGTAAAAAAGAGGGCAGCACCTGTAGCTCAGTGGGTAGGATGCCTGGCTGGTGGGGTCAAACCCAGCCCAGGCCAGCTAAACAACGACAACTGCAACAACAACAAAAATAGCCAGGTGTTGGCTTGGCACCTGTGGCTCAATAGGCTGAGGCACCAGCCACGTACACCTAAGGTGGCGGGTTCAAATCCCCAGCCTGGGCCCACCAAACAATGATGGCTGCAACCAAAAAATGGCCGGGCGTTGTGGTGGGCGCCTGTGGTCTCAGCTACTTGGGAGGCGGAGGCAGGAGACTTACTTGAGCCCAGGAGCTGGAGGTTGCTATGAGCTGTGATGCCATGGCACTCTACCCAGGGGGACAGCTTGAGGCTCCGTCTCAAAAAAAAAAAAAAAACTAGCCAGGTGTTGTGGCGGAACCTGTAATACCAGCTACTTGGGAGGCGGAGGCAAGAGAATTGCTTAAGCCCAGAGTTTGAGGTTGCTGTAAGCTGTGACACCAGGGCACTCTACCCAGGGCGACATAGTGAGACTCTGTCTCAAAAAAAAAAAAAAAATCCTCAGGCGGTGCTGAAATGATCAAGTAAAAGATTAATAAGGAATATTTATATGGTACACACAAGACACTTGTATGTGTACAAATAACTTTAAGTTGGAGGCTTCTGGCTATCTCCCCTTTTTACATGGAGATCAATCTAAGCATCTAATATTGGAAAACCCAGCTCATTGCCTCCTGTTGTGGTACGGTGTGAAGTACACTGCCTCACCAGTGAAGTATTCTAGCAAAAATATTTTTCTGGAATCTAATCAACCCTTTGGATCTAACATTTACTTTATAAAAAATATAGGGGAATAAAGTAAAAGTTAAATGACATCATGAAGAAATCAGTAGACAAACTGAGAAGGTGGACGATTTGACACAACAAATCGTTTCAATAAGTCGATGTTTTTGGAAAAATAAAAAGACATTGTGTGTTGGGTTCTTTTCTGGATTAAAAAAGATCCAAGGCAGCTCTGCCCCTATAGCTCAGTGGTTAGGGCGCTGGCCACATACACGGAGGCTGGCAGGTTCGAACCTGGCCCAGGCCTGCCAAACAACAATGACAACTACAAAAAAAAAAAAAAAAAAAAAAAAAAGCTACGCATGGCAGGCACCTGTAGTCCCAGCTACTTGGAAGGCTGAGGCAAAAGAATCATTTAAGCCCAAGAGATTGAGGTTGCTGTGAGCTGTCATGCCACAGCACTCTACCACAGGCGACATAGCAAAACTGTCTCAAAAATAAGAAAAGAAAGATCCAAGGCCAAGTACTGTGACCCACAGCTATAACCTTAGCACTTTGGGAGGCCAAGGTGGGTCACTTGAGGCCAGGAATTCAAAACCAGCCTGAGCAAGAGTGAGACCCCCATATCTACTAAAAAAAATTAGTGTAGTGGTATGATCTACAATCTCAGCTACTGGGGATACTGAGGCAGGATTGCTTGAGCCCAGAAGTTTGACGTTGCAGTGAGCTATGATAATACCCCTGCTCCCTAGCCCAGGCAAGAGTGAGATTGTGTCTCAGAAAAAGAATAAAAATATTCAAGAGACATAATAGCCAATGCAATGTGTGATTTTTTTTTAGTAGATCCCAGTTTGATTTTTTTTTTTTTTTAATAGAGACAGGGGCTCGGCGCCTGTAGCTCAATCGGCTAAGGCACCAGCCACGTACACCTAAGGTGGCAGGTTCGAATCCCCAGCCAGGGCCCACCAAACAATGATGGCTGCAACCAAAAAATGGTCAGGCGTTGTGGCGGACGCCTGTGGTCCCAGCTAGCTACTTGGGAGGCGGAGGCAGGAGACTCGCTTGAGCCCAGGAGTTGGAGGTTGCTATGAGCTGTGATGCCACGGCACTCTACTCAGGGGGATAGCTTGAGGCTCTATCTCAAAAAAAAAAAAAAATAGAGACAGGGTCTTACTCTGTTGCCCAGGCTGGAGTACAGTGGTGTGATCGTAGCTCAATGCAGCCTCGAATAGCTGGACTCAAGGGATCCTCCCAAGTGGCTGGGACTACACATCTGCCATCACGCTCCTAGACCCCACTTTGAATAGCAGTAAAAAACATTTTTGGGACTGAGTATCAGATGACATCACAAGCTGTATCAATTTTGTCAGATGTGATACTAATCTTGTGGTTATGTAGGAGAATGTCCTTATTCCCTTCTATAAAATACTTAGAGATAAACTATTATGAAGTAATTGTAAATATTTCAGAAAAATGATAAATACAGCAAAATGAGTGAAATTATATGATTCTCTTTATATTCGTGTTTCTTTGGAAGAAAAAAACTTGTAGCTTTCAAAGTGTGGTCCTCATCATCGGCAAATGTACTAGAAATGCAAAATCTAGGGCTCCTACTGAATCAGAAACTCTAGGAAGTTGGAGAGACAGCAAGGGTGTTTTAACAAACCCACCAGGCGGTTCTGATGCACACTACACACGGTTTGAGAACCACTGCCTTAGGGCATGGTGCAGGTAGGGAAGAGTGGATGGCAGAAAAAGGATCTGGTGACATGACATAACTCCTGAGAGGCAACATAAGATCAGAGCCTGTTGGCCAAAAGTTAGTCCCTGCTAGTTAGACACGGGAGTGAGAAGTGAAGATAAAAGGCCAAGTTGAAGAAGCCACGTAGCAGTCAGGTCAGAGAGACATTGTGATTCCAAGATGATGGTGGGTACCTGCCCAGAGCCAGGCTGGACCTCCTCAAATCAATCACACAGGCTGCCTGAGCCTCTTCTTCACCCAGCGTGTCTGGCCTGGCTGCTGCAGCTGCTGCAGCTGCTCTCGTTTTTTCTAAGATAGGCCCTTTCCTGGGCACTGGGGTCTGCTCCTGATATGCAGTGCTGGTAGAGTGTGCAATGACTACTCAGCTACAGTGTTCTCTTCTCTACTTCTCAGTTACCATGCTCCACTGGGACACACCTTGGGATATTCTGTGACCCTGTGCCAGACATGGAACACCTAGGCTGGACTAGACACTGCCCAATAACTTAATCTTGTTATTAAGATTGACCGTCTTCAGTGCCACAGGCACCTCCCTGCCACGAACATTTTAAAAGATCACTAATTGAATTATTTTCAAAAGAAGTTCAAAGCACAGTTATTCTTTTTTTTAACTCTTCTTTTTAATCAACATAATGTAAGCATGCCACAGAAGTTTAACCATAGGTGCAAGCATGCCATGAGACAAAAAACCAGGAGAGAATGTTGGACCCTTTTTTTGTTTCTTTTTGCTGACTTTGTATTGCTTTTCCCCCATGGTGAAGGGGAAATATGGTAAATTGAGTCATCATCAGCGAGGAACCATGTATATATATCTATATCTATAAATTAAGCATGCAGCAGCAGAAGCCTTCCCTCCTTGAAGTTGTAAATATGAGAAAACTGATTCTGGAATTTACAGAAACAAATGTACAATACTTTAAAACAATGATACATCCTTTCTCTCACATGAATCTTAGTGATAAATTGTCAAAACAACTTACCTTTGCAGAATTCATGAACATAAAGCGGCCACTTCGTACAACTCTAGAAATTACTGTGGATGTTGCCTCATGGCTATAAGAGACAAGAGCTCTGCAGCTAAATGGTGGGGGGGAGGGGGGCGAGGTGGGGGGTGCGGGGAGTGGGAAGGGGAAGGAGCGGATGTAGCATACTGAACCAAGGACAGCAGGCTGTAAGTTGCAGTTTGTTCTAATGCTTAGCTTTGCTTTGCTTTGTACATATGGAAAAATGTTATATCTTTTAAAAGTCTGGCTTTTGGGAGGTGCCTGTGGCTCAAGGAGTACAGCATCAGCCCCATATACCAGGGGTGGCAGGTTCGGGTTCAAGACCAGCCTGGGCCAAAATTGCAAAAAAAAAAAAGTCTGGCTTTCAAAAAATACAAATAGGCTGGGTGCCCAAAGCTCAGTGGTTAGAGCGTTGGCCTGGTACACCCAGACTGGGTGGTTTGAATAAAAACCTAACTGGGTGTTGTGGCAGGCGCCTGTGGTCCCAGCTACTTGGGAGGAGGCTAAGACAAGAGAATCACTTAAGCCCAAGAGTTTGAGGTTGCTGTGAGCTGTGACACCATAGCACTCGACACTCTACCAAGGATGACAAAGTGAGACTCTGTCTCAATAAATAAATAAATAAATAAATACAAATAAACAGAAGTTTGGCTTTCAGTATAATATATTATTATAGAATCTTGTGAGAAACACATGATCTTTGGACGATGCCAACTTAATTTTATATCCTCCTCCCCAGCTTTTCCAGAAAACTTGAGGCAAGAAAGAAGACTCAAGTATAAAATGTTTTTAGTACTGTGGTTCCTTGAGGATGGAGAGGGCAAAAGAACCCTGCATTCTCATCTTAACAATAGAGCAATAATTTCTTATAATGCTGAATAGTTTGAGTTCTTTTTTACTAGACAATAGCTTGATTACATTGCAAAGTTTCCTGATTTAAGGAGCAAGGTGACAGTGGCAAAAATGGGCACAAATGAAAGCCCTAGGCTAGAAGATAAAAGCCAGGATATGTATGAGAGTAAATGCAGTTACCCCCAGCCGGTAGGGGAAAGGAGGACTGGGGGAAGGGTGCTGGGCAGCCACCCAGCAAGACTTAGGTAAAGTTATGGGAGAGATCTGTAGGTATTTTCTAGGGAAAAGTAATCAAATGCTGTTCAATTTTAAAATAAATTGAATTCTTAGTTGAGTACACAATATAAATTAACACTTTTCTTGAATATTTAACTAAAGCAAATAGACTTGAACACCTCTTTGCCAGGGACTGTGCTAGTAGGCCTTAGGAAGGCCATAGTGAACAAGACTCATGAAGCATTCATTCATTTTAGTAAGGGAGGCTAAAAAAAAAAAAGCAACTACTGGAGCCACTGCAGAACCCAGTAAGCAATGCAGAGACAATGGGCGTATGATAGGTCCTTATAGTACTCTGAGACTGAGGGGTCACAGGAGGCCTCTTAGGAGGGGATTGCAAGGTGAGGATCAAAAGACAAAGAATCAGATAGTCAAAGAACTAAGAGGTAGGGTATGTAGAGCATTCCAGGCAAAGAGAATAGCAAGTGCAAAGACTCAAGTTATAAAAGAGCTTCAGAGAGCTCTTCACAGAGCTTCACAGCTGTATGAACAGAAAGAAGTCCTGTGAAGTTAAAAGAATAACGAGCAAGAAAGAGAGTTCCAGAGGATAACCCTGCAGGGACACACAGAAGCCTGATTATGTAGGACACAGTAAGGATTTTATTTGGGAGACACAGATTTCCAATTCTGACTTCCAGAACTGTGTAAGAATAAAAATGGGCTAAGTCACCAATTTGTGGTATTGCTTATAGCAGCCATAAGAAATTAATACATCCGTGAAGGAAAAGATGGTCCCAGAGTCTACTCCTACCCTCTGAGAGAAACAGGACTGGCAAGTGGTTGATGGAACTTAATTAAAATATGACGGATTCATCTGGTCCTCAGCACTATGCATCTAAGAACTCATGCTCGTTGATTACTGAGGCATGACCAGGTTAAGGAGGAGTCATACGTACTAACCCAACCTGCAGGAGAGAGGTATTGGATTATTCATGGAAATATAAACATTGGATGTGTCAGCTTACTCAGGTCAGCAGCCAACTGCTGCTTGGTGTTGCTTGGGGAATGTAAACCCAGAAGGCAGGCAACTGAGTCATCTCCATGGCAAACATTACAGCATCTCACAGTCCCCTGTGCTAATCTCTGTGGGACTCTCTCCTCACTATGCTGGGACATTCTGGCAAATTCTGACTTGTAGGGACCACTTTTCCTGGGTCATCAAAGATGACCATTACCTTGTTTCAGCAACATATCTTCTGATGTACTATAAAGATTAAATGATGATTTATAGTATGTCTTGAGAGACCTGGACTGTAGTCTTATCATGAATACACTTATAAACCACCACTTCATTCCCTCACGAATTCCTCAGGAAACACCATTCAGTACTTACTAAGTGCCAGATTTTGTGCTAAGATCTGAGACACAGGGATAAGTAAAATGAAGGCCCTATTCTTCAGGAATCTTTTAGATTTTCATGGATTAAAATTCACTATGTATTTCTTCTTTAGATATATAATTTCATTCATTTCTCATGATTTCATACACTTTATTTTTGCAGGGTAACATTCCCTTACCTCATTGTCAAATTTTGAAATGGTGGTATTGGGAATATATAAACCAATCACATTGGTTCACTGGAAAAACCTATTTGGAAAATTTCAGTCATATCCAATTTTGACTATTTTATCTAAGTATTAACATTTCACTATTCCAGTGTGACAAAGGGCCTAGCATTTCAGCAATCTGAGTGATGCCAACATTTGTACACAACAGGGAAGAGGTGGCCATGGCCAACTGTGCAGTTGATGCAGAAGAGATTATGCACTACATGGTCCCTTCCAACTTGGGGTTTTATTTTCCAGTGGTGATTCACGATGCCACTGAGTATAGCTTATATTTCTCTAAGTTTCCCAAGTCTAAAAATAAGGACTATTGGGCGGTGCCTGTGGCTCAATGGGTGGGGACCTGCCCCATATACCAAGGGTGGCAGGTTCAAACCTGGCCCTGGCCAAACTGCAATAAAACAAATAAATAAGGTGTATTCAAAGGAATCATTCAGTTACAAGTATGCCCTCTGCTCTTGCTTACGTTCATAATTTTTGCACATCCTACCAAGACTTCTGGTTATGGAGCTGTGGGGTGGGGGTGGGGGTCAAAGGTTTCTTTTTTTTTTTTTGGCCATAGTTTTCTGGTAAGAAGACCATAACTTGGTAGACTTCTCTTCTGCTGTGGTAGAAACCAGTTCTGTGGTTTCAAAGTTAATACAAGCTAGAAACTAAGATTAGTGGAGGAGTGATTTTTTGGTATGACCTAGAGTAAGTCACTCATCTCCCTTAGCCTCAGTTTCATTGTTTGCAAATATTGGCTACATTTTATTTATTTATTTACTTTTTACTTTTTTTTTTTTTTGAGAGAGAGCCTCAAGCTGTCACCCTGGGTAGAGTGCCATGGCATCACAGCTCACAGCAACCTACAACTCATGGGCTCAAGTAAGTCTCCTGCCTCTGCCTCCCAAGTAGCTGGGACTACAGGAACCCACCACAATGCCCGGCTATTTTTTTTTTTTTGGTTGCAGCTGTTCTTGTTGTTTGGCAGACCTGGGCTGGATTTGAACCCACCAGCTTAGGTGCATGTGGTTGGCGCCTTAGGCGTTTGAGCCACAGACGCTGAGCCTTATTTATTTATTTTTAGAGACAGTGTCTCACTTTATCACCCTTGGTAGAGTGCTGTCGCATCACAGCTCACAGCAACCTCCAACTCCTGGGCTTAGGCGATTCTCTTGCCTCAGCCTCCCGAGCAGCTGGGACAGCAGGTGCCCACCGCAACGCTCAGCTATTTTTCTTGTTGCAGTTTGGCCGGTGCTGGGTTCGAACCTGCCACCCTTGGTATGTGGGGCTGGCACCCTACCCACTGAGCCACAGGCGCAGCCCATATTGGTTAAATTTTGTCTTTAGCTTTCCTAGCTGTAAATTTCAATGTTTCTCTGAGGATCTCTGGCAAAGTATGATCACAAAAGGTTCTTATGCTTATTTGTATGGAATCAGATCTGCCTCAGAGGAATTATTTTACACAAACTATTTTGAATAGTTTATCAAGGGGATACCATAACTATTCATTCATCTAACGGAGCTAATTGTTTAACAGAAATGAAGGCATCCATTAAATCTAGACACACACAAAACTACTTCTGTAAAACAACTTTGTTATTTATTTTTACAAAAAGGCAAACAGAAAGGGTCACCCCTAGAAAGTGCAGAAGAGGCCAGCGCCTATAAGAACGGGTCTGACTGCTCTTCCCTACCTCGGTAACAGCAAAGAACAAAACATGGTCTAAGCATGGACTAAAGGCTTATGTTAACAAGGTCAGTCTGTGTGGGCCAGCCAAGGGGAAGGGAGCAGCAGACATTCTGTGCAGTCCATGTCCATGAAGAGGCAAGGCTGGGGTCAGTCTATTGAGGCCTGGGTGGGCTGGGGTCCGGAACCCTTCTCTTTGAAGGCCTTCTGGGTCGTTGTCCCCAGGGCGTATAGGGGCCACGGGGAAGATAACGTGGAAAACCTCTGTGGACCACAGGGGCCCGCTGCTGGTAACAGGGTGTGGGGAAGTAGGGCATGTGAGGCTGGGGACCCCAATTAAAGTCGGGTTCAAAGGAAAATCCTGTCTGGGTGGATGAGGGGACGTCAGAATGGAAATAGAATTGATCAGACTGGAAAGTAGGGTCTGAGGAAAAATAGGTATCTTGGGGACAGAATGGGATCTGGGGCATCCCCGGGTGAGGGGTAATGGGGGGAAGCTGTGGGGGCAGAAGCGGGATCAGGGGCGGGGGCGGGGGCCCGAGCAGGGAGTGGCGTCTGCCAGCACAGGCAGATGGGGACAGTAAGGACCTGCGGTTTCTGTTGGGCCGGGAGGACAATTCGACACTCTTCACAGGCTGCTTGATCCACCTGCCCACGGGGTAGCGGGGCAGCTCCACACCCCAGGCATCGGCCATGTGGGCCAGCAGCAGCTGGGACAGCTCGCGGTGCACATTCTGGCTCCAGTGCACCCCGTCCGTCCACCTGTGCTGCCACGCATGCCGGAAGTGGAAGTGCAAGTCCAGCACGTCCAGGTTGTGCCTCTTGGCCTCCACGAAGCTGTGGAAGTTGGCTTCAACCACGTCAAATTTCAGGGAGGTGTTGTAGGGTAGGGCCTCAGGCTCAGGCGGAAGGAAGGGTGCAGTGGTCTTCTCCCCTACCGGCATGGTCGTGTTCCACAGCAGGAGGCAAGATTCGGGCAGCACCTCGCGCAGGCGCTGGAACAGGCGGTCGAGGTTCTCCAGGTAGTGACTCCAAGAGTCGTGACCATACCTGGAGATGTCCCAGAGGCAGGAGTTCATGATGAGCACGTCGGGGACGTGCTCGCCTGATTGCAGCTCTTCCAGGATGCTCTCAAGGTACTCCGAATACACGCGCGTGAGGAAGTAGAAACGCACCAGGTGGTGGTCAGAGCAGTACTGGCGGACCTCACGGTAGGTTACGCCGTTGTGCATAAGGCCCCGCTGGCCCCCCTCCATCAGCTCATCCTGTTCAAAGCTCATCTCCCCCTTCGCCTTGAGCTGGCTGCGGGTGAGCAGGCAGTCCTTCTGCAGCAGGAGCACCAGGTCCTTGTACACCGACCTCTGCACCGAGTCCCCCAGGACGACCACGAATTTGTTGTGGAGCAGCTGCTGGACCTCAGAGGACTTTAGGTGGACAGTGACATCCATGGCGCACGGCCAACGTCCTCTCTTTGCAGAGGGTGGGTCTGGGGATTGCTAGGACATAAGGAGAGAGAGGATGGGAGGAACTTGCCCCTGGGTGGGGTGCCAGTTGGAGGAAAGCACAGGGAGCTGGGGCCTGTCTTTAGGGAGTGGACAAAGAGCGCCTGCAGGCAGGCTCCCACGTAGGGTGAGGGGGCTGGAAGTCAGCCCCAGCAGCCTCTCAGGGAGGTTCAGGCTTCACCGGGAACAATACCACCCACCTCCCTGGGGCTGGAGGTAGGAGCGGAAGGGTGACCCACCCGCAGAGAGCCTAGAGGCAGCCCACATAGCTAACAGATGTTAGGCAAACTGCATAGCTGTTATATGAGGACTGCACACAAGCAGGAGGGCGGAGAACGTTTGTGATGCAATGTTAAGTTGAAAAAGTTACATCCCATATTGTGTGCCTCTATCACTGAAAGGATATAAAATAGATATGATAAGATATGCAGAGATAACATTAAAACAAAGCAGGTAAAAATAGTTTTTCATAGAATAATAGACTCCCGCCCTTTTGTAAATACCCTTTCTAGTCTTACATTGCTTTTTACAACTTAAAAAGAATTAAATGAAATGCAACAGGCAGCAGAAAAGCATACACATCCTAGGTCAGAAACCGTCATAAAAATAGATTTAACTAGGAGATAGCTGTTTATCATCTGTAGGACTGGGGGAAAAGAAAAAATCAAGCAAGACAAAACTGGAAATAATTTGTTCCATTTTCCATTTGAAGAGGATCAGAATATGCCACCCCCAAATATGTACTTTAGTGTAAGGATTAAGTTGAGCAGAAAGCAACTGACAATCTACCCAGAGCTCTCTACCTTCTCTGCCCTCCAGCGAGCGGCCTAAAATCAGGGCATAAATTTTTAAGAGAGGACCTCAACACCCCTCCTCCAAGCCGGGATGGAAGAGCCATTCTCATCAATTACCAGACCAGTTACCATCCTTTTTCACTGAAAAGAGAAGGGGAGCACCAAGATGATTCTGCGTAAATTAACCTAACTACAATGTCTCTTCCTTCCATTAGCTACCCCCATTTATTTCCCAGTCACTTCCTCCGGATTTACCATCCCGAAGCACGTCTTGAATTTCACTTCTTTGCTGAGCACTCCCTACATGTAAATGTTAATGAAAAACCCTGAGCCTTTTCTCTTACAAATCTGTCCTTTGTTAGTTTAATTTCCCGCCTTCAAATCTCCAACACACTGGATGGATGGAATGGTGAAAGCTATCAAACTCATTCAAAATTTTAGGTTACCTGCTTACAACCGGCCACTTACAAATCATATCCACTGATGACTAAAAGTAGAAACACGCTTGAATATTGCTAACAGATCTCAAAAGGGGAGGAACATGGTATCCACGGCCACAAGCAATTAAATCCCATGTGCCTTGATATTTGCAAGATTTTATGCACTAATAAACATTTTAATAGGTGTAGTGGACACTTGTTATTCAATTGCAGTTTTTAAAAGCTGTACTATTTGTGGTTTTGAAAGCCAAGGTGAGAGTACAAAAATTAAAATAGGTAGAATATTAAGAGTTTCATAAGGGAACAGTTGAAAATACTGACTTATCTTCCCCAAAAGAATCTTTATTAAAATATTTTTGCTATCAGAAAAAAAAGTTTAAAAATAGGATTGAGCTGTGATGTGAGAAAATAAAATTCATGCAAACTCTAAATCCCTTTGCGGCTCAAGCGTTTTCATTGGTTTGGATTCATTTATTCATCCAACTCATACTAAGTGCCTACTATGTGCTCCGCAAGGGGAGTACAAAAACGAATAAAACATGGTCTTAGCAGACCAAGAGAAATACTCATTGATAACTGCAATATAAAATAAAAGGTCCTAGGGGCCAAGAGCTGAGATAATTCAGGGATCTTTGGGAATAGCTTTCCCTCTCCACTTAAGTCCCCAAAATGTAAAGAAGGAAATCCTTCCCCATTGTATTCCAGTGCCCTCAAACCATTCCATTCCTGAATCTGCCTTATCTCAGGCACCACTTTAGTGAGTTCTGTGCTCTTCCCCTAAGGTATTCAATATTCTCCTCTTCCAATAAAGTTCTCTCTTGGAAGCTGGCAGATCTCATTGCCTAGAGTTGTCTCTGCTTCCAAGGTATTTTGTTTCAATGGCCGAACACATTCCTTGTTGGGGTATAGAGTGCCCTACATTCAACAGACAGGAGTTCAAGTTTACTACTTAAACTGTGAAAAAATGGAGGCACTTAACAGGCACATACGAATTTGGGGGCAGGGGTGGTGGTCAGGGACGATTTGTTTTCACATGTCTCTGAACACCCACCCCCATTGGTTTAAGTCTGTTAAAAACTGAAGGAAACAGAATGTCACCCCCAAATTGCCTCTTTGACATAAATATTTCTGAGGGGAAGGCGCTTGAGAAGCAGCAGTTGCAGAAAAGTCCCTTTAAACCACCCCTTCTTACCTATAGCAAGCTGTAAAAACTGAGAAACATAGGACTGCCCTCTACCAACAACACAAGAAGACAATCCTAGCACTCTGGGCAGCAGAGGCAGGTGGATTGCTTGAGCTCAGGAGTTCGCGACTAGACTGAGCAAGAGTGAGACCCTGTCTATACTAAAAATAGAAAAACCAGCTGGGTGTTATGGCAGGAATCTGTATAGTCCCTGCTACTTGGGAGGTTGAGGCAAAAGGATCTCTTCAGCCCAAGAGTTTGAGGTTGTTGTAAGCTATGATGCCACAACACTCTACTCAAGGCGACAGAGACTCTGTCTCAAAACAAAATAAAACAAACAAACAAAAAAACCAACAAAGCCTCGTCACCAGTGACTGAGAAGTGATGCTGCAAGAGATCTATATAAAATAACTTCTGTCCTTCACTAGCTTTGCACCCCTCGTCTATCTCCTCGTGATCCCCCTAGAATTTACTACCCCTAGCTCACACCCCTTTGTCTTGTCATTTTCTCACACAATTTATCATTCTTTGTCGAAAAACTATGAAAGCGTTCTGCTTTGGCCATTTATTCAAGTCTTCACTGTCTCGTGAAGGTCCCCATGTAATACAAAAATTAATAAAACGTGTCTACCTTTCTCCTGTTAAATCTGTTTTGTGTTAATTTAGTTCCTAGACACAGCTGAAGATTCCACTTAAGAGCTAAAATGGGCAGAGGTGACCTATAAGCCTCTACGGGGTGCTGGCAAGAGCATGCTTTTGGAGTCATACTATCTGGGCTTCAGTTCCCACTTTTCTGTTTGCTAGCTGTTTGACATTGGGCAAGTCATTTAGCTTTGCTATGCCTTAATTTTCCTCATCTGGAAAATGGGACTATTAGGACCCCTGCAGAGATTTGATGTGAGAATTAAATGTAAAAGGGTTTACATAGAACAATGCCTGACAAGTAGGAAGTGCTGATGAGAGTTATTATAGGTTGAACATCCCTAATCCGAAAATCCAAAATGCTCCCAAATCCAAAACATTTTGAAAATGAACATGGTGCTCTAAGTTAGCCCAAACTCATTATTTTTTTTTTTACTGTTTTATATGTTGTATTTTCTACTGTTAAGTACTTCTGTGTGAATAAGAAAACAATTCCTTACTGGTTTCGTATCAATTCAGAGTTAGGAGTCATGATGTTAAATAACCACAGACGGTCTACGTGAGTGGCTGGTGAACGTGGTGACACCTTTGCTTACTGATGGTTCATTGCACATAAACTTCGTTTCATGCACAAAATTAAAAACCGTGCATACAATTACCATTAGGCTATATGTATATGACACGTAAACTGATTTTATGTTTAGAATTGGGTCCTATCCCCCAAATATCTCATTATGTATATACCATAATTCCAAAATCCAAAAAGAACTTGAAATGCTTCTGATCTCAAGCATTTCTTTTTTTTTGAGACGGAGCCTCAAGCTATCCCCCTGGGTAGAGTGCCATGGCATCACAGCTCATAGCAACCTCCAACTCCTGGGCTCAAGCGAGTCTCCTGCCTCCACCTCCCAAGTAGCTGGGACCACAGGCG
>CAUYQV010066678.1:0-48020 GCA_963574575.1 Galagoides demidoff
AAAAAATGGCCAGGCGTTGTGGCGGGCGCCTGTGGTCCCAGCTACTTGGGAGGCTGAGGCAGGAGACTCGCTTGAGCCCAGGAGTTGGAGGTTGCTGTGAGCTGTGATGCCATGGCACTCTACCCAGGGGGATAGCTTGAGACTCTGTCTCAAAAAAAAATTAATAAATTCATTATAAATAATTAAGCTTAATTTTTGAAACCGTATGTGTATGTTCTTACCACTGTCTCTACTTTCTCCTCTGTTCTTTGTTTCCCTTCTGATTTCCATTTTTTTCCTAACTAAAATAAATCCAGAGCAACAATATTCTGGTTGCACCTATCTCTGTATTTCTGTGTAGGGGACTTCAAGGACATGCCTTCTGCCTGGTAGAGAGCAAGGGTCAGTCTTTGATAATTTGACTGAACCCTGTGTGATGGAGCTGTGACACTTGTAGTCAATAGGGGAGGAGTGGGGCTATGAGACTATATGGAAAAAGCCTGTAGGATTAGGGGGCTCTAGGGACAGTCAATGTGTAACCCTGCCCTAAAGTATTCAAATCTCCTAAGCCAAGGAGAGCAGGATCTTGAGAGAGGAGGGATAGGGAGGTCACTGAGTTAATTCTGTACAAACAAAAGAAAACAAACAATTGTTTCATTCCTCTAACTACCACACACATGCACTCCATGCTTCATCCCTGCCCCTTCTCAGGAAGCCTTTGGGTGTAGCCCATGCTGAGGGATACCTTAGACACAGAGGCTGGTAAGTGGACACTTTGTTGCAGAGAACTGACTTGTAGCCCACTCCCCTGAGTACAGGCTCATCAGTGAGCTGGGAACACTTTTTGAAATCTCTTAGTAAATTGTATTAAACAAGGTAGTCATAAAAAATTTTGACATAGTCCTCAAATCCCTACCTACCTTTCTGGAGGATTCTAAGGTATAAACATAGGACATGTTGCCCTAAACGTGAAATATATGATCCTCACACAAATATACTAATTTTTAAAAATCTCATCCTGGTGAGTGTTCCTCTTTTCAGTTCAGTCGGTTTCCTTTTAGTCTCCACACAGTCCTACTGTTTGTCTACATCCAAAGCTTCCCACCCATATCCTACACTGCACTTCAGGGTTATCCTACTGATGTCACGTATTCCTCAGGAACTATTTGGAAAAGGTTGAAATGCTTCAGAAAGTGATTATATATTTGCCACAAGTTCTATACATGGAGTAAACTGCCCTTCTGGCCTTTTCCCAGGGACAAAAGGCCAACCAGTGATGGAAATCTTGTTAGTAACCGAACTCAGTTTGCTTTGCAGAGAAATCCTAACCTTCTAGAAGACAGGATCTCCACCCTTGAAAAGAAATGCTTTGTGCAAACATAGCTAAGTAGTTTCCCCTTTTTCCTCTCAGTCACATCTTGAAAGTCCTACCTTCTTGCGTGATTTTAGACTTCTCTCCTGAAGGCAGGATAAAGTCTCTGTCTACAGTGATAAATCATAGTGTTCAAAGTCTAATGGTAAGAGTTGCCCATCATAAACTGGAACAACAGGCCAAGGACTATTAAAAAATGAAGTGGTGAGCTCTGGTCTCTGCTTTATGCTGCTTCTCACCAGGTGCTTTCCAGAAGGGCAACCATTGAAAATTGCTTGTTATTCATATTGACTAGAATATTGCTTTTATCTAAAGTAATAATACACAAGGAATTGGAATAAACAAAAGGGGGTAAAACTTCAGGAATATCAATTATAATGTCTTTAAAAAGTCAAGAGACAGCCCAATTGTCCAATTCCAAAATGCCATAGTACAAAAAGGGAAGGGCTGACATTTCAGGAGGAGAATTCTGAGAAGTCCCATTTTTTAAACCTTGGCATAAAGAATGCCCTTCAGTATTGAATCATTTAGAGGCAGCCCACTTTTCTAGAATTTAGAAAAAAACAGAAGTTAAATAGCAAGACACTTTTTGCAGAAGTGTTGAAACAAACAAGAAAATTTTTTATTTTGAAAATACAGTCTTTAAAGATAAATTTGGCTTCCATTTTCCATAGCTAGGTGCATCCAACAAGATATAAAAACAAAACAACAAGACAAAGACCCACATTATGTACAGAGCTCTAAAATGAGCTGTGAATATCTACAAGAAACTAGTATATGCTCTTTGTGAAGGGATGGAGTGTGTGCCTTTCTACAGTTCTCAGTCCTGGAGCAGAGTTAACTCCCTGGAGCTACAGGTGTGGCTGTAGCCGGGGAAGATCTGGGGTCAGTGAAGGGTTGGGGGTGGGACCCCCTCCCCCAGGAGGAGACGTGGAGAGGTGTCTGGGGAGGGAGCAGCGGCGGCACCGGGCAGATCCTGGGCTTCTCTAGAAGTCCTGCCGCGGGGTGTGAGTCAGGCTGTGCCGCCGCAGATCACAGTTTCGCCTGAACACTTTGCCGCACTGCTCGCAGCTGTAGGGCTTGATGTCTGTATGGGTGAGAAGGTGAGTTTTCAGATTACTTCTCTGATTAAAGGTTCTTCCACATGTGGGACATTTGTGTGGAGATTCCTGTTCAGATGTGAAGCAAGCAAAGGATTAATCCTTCACACCACCACTACACCCTTCTCAATAGTTTCTGTCTTATCGGTATCACAAGCGTTAACATAACACTCCATGACAACAAAAGAGGGGACTTGTAGGAACAAATCTTTGCTCCTAATCCTCCAATCACGAAAACACACGTGCAGGCACACACAGAGGCCAGATTACACTGATAACTGGGGAGGCAGACCCGTGGCCACCACGGGGGGCTTTGTAATTTCTAGCTCTTCACATTTCATCACCATGTCACAGGCAGGAAAAGAGAGAAGGGAAAACTCTAATCCTCTCTTAAGGAACGACATTCTCCCGGGTAATAAGGCTCCTCTTTGCTGGAAAATTAAACTATTCCTCAATGTTCTGAAAGCTACAAATTATGAGGCCCTTGGGAAAGACGGCGTATGGGATTTCACCATGCCTCCATTATCAAAATTACCTTTATTTCCTCCCAAACACGAAAGTTTTAAATACAGGGCAGATTGGATGAAAAAAAAAATTCTAAAATTAGCAATTACAATAAACCGAGTGGCCTGTTCTTTAAGAAAAATATAAAAATGCATTATGTTAACAAGATTTTTATGTGTTAAAAAATCAAGAGTGCTGCTTTTCCCCATCTAGAGAACTAATCTAAATAGGCCCTTTTAAGAGAAGCACCTTGTCTTTTGAACACCTTTTGTAAAGGAATAATGATAAAATGAGCTAGTCAGTTTTTAAACAAAAAAACAAACTTACCTGCATATGTAAGGTTTTGTGAACAGCTAGAGTTCTAGACTGACAAAATCCTTTCCCACATTCCTGACATTTGAAGGGTTTTTCTTTGGAATGGATATACCTGAAAATCAATATAAGGTTTCATTGAAATGGCTTTACCCTGACGGTGAAGAGTTTCTTTTGACAATTACTCAAAACGAAGTCGAGGAAGAACAAAAGAAATATGATTTCCATAATTTATGTTTTTAGATTATTTTTCCGCGTAATTGTTTACTGGTTAACCTCAACTAACAAAATTTTTCAAAACATTCACCGGCGGGCAAAGGCTTTATCTACACTTGATCGCCCTCTCTGGCGTATTCTGGAGCTCGAAATCTTGCCCAAGGAGTCCTTATTGGCCTCCACAGTTTTCTCTGGGATTTAAACTGGCCAAGTCAGGATTCAAGGCAAGGCTGAGGACCGGCGGACTGAAGCGAATCCCTAACAGCCCGGAGGATGGGTACAGAAGTCCCAGCTTAGAGAACAGCAAGTAGAGTCCGGGAAAGATAACCCCATCCCACTCCTGAGAAGTTTTCACAGGACAGAAGCATTTAACATTATAATATTTCTTCAATTGCCATTTAATAATGCAGAGTTTAAGATCCTAGAGGGGAGGTGGGAGCTGTTTCTAAATTCGGTGACCTCAAGACCCCCCACAAATACCGCTTAAAAGGGTCTCGGTGGCAGGCTCTGGGGTGCACCTGGGGAGTGGGGCAGGGGCTAGCAGGGAGGAAACACGAGCAGATTTCCAGAAATGGTCCAACCGCAGCCAGGACTGCCAGACCACCACAGGCAAGACTCCAGGGTCTCTTTTTTTTTTCCTGCCCCCCTCCCCAAGGTGATCGATCTACCAGGGAGAACAGGAAAACCCACAGATTTTCTTGCCCAGGGTTGACCCTTCCTCCCTCTCCCATCCCAATCAAGAAGCAGCAGGGCGTGCTGGCGGGGGCGGTTGAGAGGGGAAGGTAGATTTGGGGGATTCGCTATGAGCTGAAGCGGGCAGGAGAAGGCTAAGAGGAGACTCTAGAGACACTTGGAATGTCTGTTAGGACTCGGTATCCAAAACAAATTCACTTTCTCTCTCCCCACCAACCTTTTCCTCCACCTCACCTGTGATCCCGCAGGTGATCTTGCCTCCGGAAGGCCTTGTGGCAGATGTCACACGTGTACGGCCTCTCGTCTGTGTGGGTTCTCTCATGGATGAGCAAATTGTAGGATTTGGTAAAGTGTCTGCCGCAAAACTTGCAGATAAACTCTTTTTTCGTTTTGGAGGGCAACCTCCCTCGGGAGGGCTTTCTGTCCGGAGTCAATTTACTGAGGCCTGAGATGGGGTTGCCCAAACCCGGGCTTAGCTTTGTCAGGTCTCCTATCTTAGGGGGATCCTCTTGTGTGGCAGCCACTGCCAAGTTGGCAAAGTCAAAACGCGGCCGGTCCTTGTGCAGGGCTGGGAGTACGTGGGCAATGGCCCCCTGCTTGGGGTGGAATAGGTGGGTGGTAAAGGGCAGAGCCGGGAAAGGGAAGCGCGCGTCCACTAGGCCCTGGGCCGCCGCCATCTCGGTGATGGTGGAGCGGGTGATCTCGTGCACGTTGGGATATCCCAGCGTCCAGTGGTTCATGTGCATGGTCTGCACAGCGCTGAGACCGTACAGGCCCTGCAGGTGGTCGACCGCGGCCGGGAAGGTGTTCACGGCCTGCAGGAAGGAGTAATTGGTGAGCTGCAGCGAGGGGTGGAGCGGGATGGGCGCTGGCAGGGCCTTGCTCCCCATTTTCCGGGATACTGGGAGGCGGAGGGGGCCGCCCCTTTCTTCCAGGACTCAGAGGCCGGTGGGCGTGGGGCTTTGATGAAAACCCAGTGAGACAACAGCTCGTAGACAAGGCCCTAAAAATGGCAGGGGAAGAGAGGGAGAAACCGTGACTATTATCCAAGCCAGCTCCGTCTGCCCTCGGCGCCCGTGAGCTACCACATCTTCCTTCTAAGTCTCTCTCCCCACCCTACTTGCTCTAAGACTCCCCAAGAGAGGCCAAGAGAGATGGCATAGCACCTGCCCAACAAATTCTCACGGACGGCAGATGGAGCAGGACGTAGCACCCGGTGAGCGGGCCTGAGATGGGGTTCCCCAAACCCAGGCTTAGCTTTGCCAGGTCTACTATCTTAGAGGGATCCTCTTGTGTGGCGACCACTGCCAAGGCCTCAGGCCTTTCTGAACACCGGCAGGAAGGTCTGTTTCTGGGCACCCATGGAGCGAAAGAAAGTCGGGTGAGCTGGGGGGTCAGCCCGGACAGCACTCAGCCTAGCCCACCCACCCCGTCAAGCGAAGCTCAGGCAACCAAGCTGGCTCGCTGAGTCCCCCCGGGTGGGGGTGAGGGGCTGGTGTTGGGTCGGGTTTTGGTCAGGGCCGCAGCTTCTCCAGCTGCGAGTAGCACTTGCCGCGCCGCCCTGCGGCCACCTTTCCTGCGCCTATCCCGGCCACACCCGGCATGCGGGAACGCGGCCCTCGTGCGCTTCATCCTCCCGGGCCAGAGAGCCCTCGGAGGGGCCCGCCTAGCCCCGCGCTGACCTCCGAGGTTTTATTTTTCCTTCCTCTGCCTCAGTCCCATTTATCAGCGGTGACGGGCCGCAGGAAAGAAAAGTGACACCTCAGGGGCTGGATTCGGCCTAGAATCGCTCCCTCCTCCTTCCCTGGGGCTGCCCTCCCTCACCCCCCACCAAGATCCCTTCCAGATGGTTCGGGTTCCCGGGGGGGAGGGGGTTGGGGGCGGAGAACGTCCCGGAGGCCGGAACCCCCTTTCCTAGACTCAGAGCCAAGCTCTCGGGAGGCCGGAGTTGCTTCTCGGCCTGGCACCAGGAACGTCCCCTACACGCGGGAGGCCCCTGGAGAGAGCAGAGGAGAAGGAAGCGCTCCCTGGGGAGGAAAAGGGTAGGCGCTGCAGGATAGCAGCAGTGGGCTGAGTACAGCCTTGTGGATCTGCAGGAATGTTGTTTATCGGCCTAGAGGTGTGTGCGTCTGTGCTCTCTCCACCAAGAAGCCGAGCCTGGGGTCTGCGGCCTGGGCCTAAGCAGGGAGCTCCCCTCTTCTCTATGCCCCCGAAGGCAACGCTGAGACGCAGAGGTCTGATTCTAGACCCCAGTTTCTGGAACCACCTCACCTGCATTCTTGGGCCCACAGTCTCCCAATGCCATCCCCTTTGTAGAAGCGGTTTCTGCCTGTTCGGCGGACACTGGCCTTCCCTCGGACGGCAGCTCCCCAGCTGCGGGACTCAGAGCTCTATGCTCTTGCCCGACAAAGGTCAGGCAGGCTATCGTGCGTGGCCAACCAACACGCCTAGAGTTTGACCCTCGCTAGAAGGTAGGAGAGTCTGTACAGCTCGTCCTCTCCACCCTCCCCTTTCTGCGCCTGAATTTTCTTCTCTCAAGCGTTGTGAAGTATTGCCTGTGGCTCTGTCTGGGGGCAACGCTAAAGACAGAGCACTCCAGCAAGGCAGAATCTGGCTGCCTCTGTGGGGCCCGCATCTTCCTCCTCTGTAAGGGCTCAGAGACAGAGATTTATTAATGAATCGCTTCTACTTGGTGGTAAGCGGTCTGGGAGTTCAGGCTGGGAGTTAATGAGAGGTGTGTAACAGTCAGAGGGGCTCAGTCAGATCATTCAACCGAAACTGTAAACTCCCATTAGTAATAAACTTTCCCACCACAAATCACGATTCGTTTTTTGTTCAGCACCAACACTCAAGACCGCTGCTAGGGAGGTAGGAAAAAAGGAGTCTACTAACATGTCTTGTAATCTATCTGATTATTTCCCTTTCAATTAAAAATTACACCTTTATTTCCTTCTCTTTGCTGATTTTCCAGAGATTCAAAACATTATCTCCTCCCCCAGTATTGAAAAACAGCCTCTCCCCCGTAGAGAAGAAGCCGAAATTATTATTTGGGTGTACCGCCGGACTAAAGTTCTTAGAAATAAATATGGGAGGCAAAGCACAATTCCCACCATACGGTGTGGAGAGAGGGAAGTGGTGAATTGTCTACTGAAGGACTATCACGATCTGTGATTTCCATTACAAATGCACAAAGTGAACTCTGCCATAAGGTTACACACGTTAATTCTGCCACAGAAAATTGAGTGCCATCTTTCCCCCTTTTCTCCAAATAGTTTATACCAGAGAAATTAATGGCTCTACTATAACTCAGGTTCATGTTGGCACAAAAGGGCTATTCTATAGCATGTATTTGTATTCATTTGCAATTTACAAACAGAACAACCCTAAATATCAACCAGACACTTTTGCCATAAATAATTAGTATGTTTAGATTTCCATACTCTCCTTTAGTTTCTGGAAATGTGTGTCAAAAAAAGTTTTAAGTCAATGCAGAGATTTAAAATACTTTCGTTTTGTCTGGAACTGAGCCACAAAGTTCCCACACTCTCTTTCAGGCAATAACAGTGACCACTTGTCTCCTGTCATTTCTCTGCCATCTGGTTTCAGACCATTGGTTACTTCTAATTTTGCAAGGAAAGAAACTTAAACCAATGAAAAGGCATAAATATTTTGATGGCGCTAAGGCTACTTTTCTTTCAACATTTTTCTTCATAGGAATTTACAGGCACGTACAGAAGTTTCGTAAAATTTAGTTTACTGTCAACAACGGAGATGTGTACATACTTAGTTCACTGAAGCTTTAAAAACATTAGAGGAAAAAATACAAGGTAATTTGATAAGGAGACTCGCTCTTTGGTAATAGTATTGTTATACAGAATTATCTAAAAATAATATAGGATTCATCTGCTAAAACTTGTGCATTGATATCTGAGGGAAATGACTGATAGGCTCAGTGAATTCCATCCAAATCACAATAGAATTTTACAGAAATCAGAGAGCTGTGGTCTAAGTGGATGTAAGATCATTAAAAAAAAAAAAAAAAAAAGGCCGGACTGTATCAGGTGAACAGAGAAAAACGGCGGCGAAGTTCCAGTCCCTGCGCAGCGCCTCTGTCTTCCCAAGGAGTTAATCAAATTAAGATGCCTTCCGCATAATCTGGGTTCTGTTTCTCTCTGCTCCCTCGCTCCCCCTGCATGAGTAATTTTCTGGTTCTGCTCTGGACTGCAGTTTGTTTAGCAGAGAAAGTATCTGCGCGGTTTCGCTCTGGGAAACGCCAACCCTCTTTTGTTCTCTGCTACCTGGTAGAGAGACAGATCCAGAGCTCCCTCCACAAACACCTTTCCCACCCTCCTCCTTTGTACGACTGCAACTCCTTCCTCGGTTGCTATTTCTCGAGAATCCAAGCGTTTAAGCCCCTGGGGACCTTGCCTTCTGCCCCCTCTGCCACCACTGGAGAGTGAGGGGGAAGAGCAAAAGGCCAGCGCAAGGTTGGAGAATTACCTAGGACTGAACTATTTCCCTTTTGAGACGCGCTTTCAGCGTTGCTGGCTGGGCAAGCACTGTGTCACGGCCCCTCTGTGCTGCGCTGCCACGGCTGCTCCGGGATAGGCGGACCCGGGCTTCCTAGGGCAAGAGCGGAAACACGAGGGGGTTGTGGGGTTTGATCTCAGCGTACGTCGATCAGCTTTTATAAGAAGTCTTGCTGAATGCTTAGATTAAACGTCCCCCCAAAAAACTAATAAGAAATAGTACATTCAAGTGTGAGTTAGTGTGTTTATGTGTGTGGTTGGTTGTTAGCCCGAGATCCAAGGAAGTGAGAAACATAACGCCCCAGGATTGCATCCGTATGATTTCTTTTCACAATATCTGGACCGTGGCACGCCAGACTAAGAATCTGAACGCCTACTGAACCTCCAAACCCTTTCTTCTTAGGGCAGCTACAGCCCCTTCCCAGAACTTACACTCACCTCCGGCAGAAAGGTCTGCCTGGGCAGCGCCTCTCAGACCCGGTCCAGGCAGCAAGGAGCGCCCCTTGGAAAGGTCATTGGGTCCACGCCTGGCAAACTTCTTTTTCTGCGCGGAGTAACGGGGGTCGCGGGCATGATCTGGAGGACTGCAAGCAGCGAAAGCCAGAGCTGATCCTCCTTTTCGTCAGAGTCCGTGGACGCGGAATGTGTAAAGAACCGGGTTGCTTGGGGCTGGTGATCAGCGCTAGCCCAGAATCATGCGCCTGGGCGAGTCTCTCGCCGCGGACCCCGAGGTAGGTCGGAGCCAGCAGCCTCGCAGGGCCATCACCCTCAGGCAGCAAGCGCGCAGAGCTCAGTCCCCGCCCGCGTACCTCCCTAGGCTGCTCTGGGCCCAGAGTCTAGGGCTTTAGTAGCGGCCCCGCCTCCCCTTCGGGCGGGCGTCGCGCGGCGGAGCGGGGCCCCGGGCTCCCTGACTCCGCCTCCGCGCCCGGCGCCTGCTAATGGTCCACTCTGTTTACTTGTGTTTGGATAGCAACTGAGTCTTAAAGGCACAGGTTTCCAGAGAGCCGAAGGTGACTCAGTTCAAAACTCATACACAAACACTGACGCCCACCCTCTTCCTCCTCCGTGCTACTTTTCCTCATTCTGTTAGAAAATCAACAACTTGTTCTCTGCCTCTCCAAGACCCCACAGAGAAACTCAAAAGGGCATTTATAGTATTAATTGGAGCTCTCCCAGGATTAATTTTTACCTCTTATCACGTAATACAACTATCTTCTTCGTAAAATCAATCAGCTCTAGATCATATTCTCCAACATATATCACTCTTACCCCAATTTTAAATAGCTTTGTACGTTCTTTTGGTTAATTATGTTTATATATGTAGTCTGCTTTCGCCTACTATTTTAAAAACAAATTTGTTTATAGAGGGACAATTGACTAATTTTGTAATTACTGCAAAGATGAGTGGAATCCCAGGAGAAATTTCTTCCAATAGTTAAGCTTTAATCAGCCAATGTACAATTTCATACGCAGTTAACCAACTTGGTTAAAAGGGTGGCATCTGCAACCCATTGGCAAACAATAAAGAATTCATCTGGAATGGGTGAAGAGCAATCGTTTTAAAAATTCAGAAAATACTATTTTAGCTTCTCAAATCATGTACATCTTCACTCCCAGAAAAAAACTGAATTCATTGTTCAGTCGTCAGGACAGTTAACTGATTGGAAGGGCATGATAACATCTTTCAGGTTCTTCTAAAGGTTTGGTTTTGTGTGACTGTAATTGCAGAAATGCACTTCAGGCACTTTGGGAATAGGGTGGGTGACAGAAAGGGAATAATACACACCCATTTCCAGCCACTTCTTTTCGGATGAGATCTAAGTGATCAACTCTAAGCAAAACGCCCTTCGTCCAAGACGAGTCGCCAGGGGGGCTTTGCATTAGCTCTCTGCAAGTTCGCGCTTTGAAGGGTATAGACCATCCAGCCAAGTGGCTGTACAATTCAAAAGTCTTCAGTCAAAAGATAGTTTTGAATGAGCCTCCTCAAAGGACAATTAAAATAATCTCAATCGTGTGCATAGCTGGTCGAAAATAAGCAGAAGGATAAAAACTGTCAAAAGGTTAAGCAGATTGGGGAGGCAGGCAGAAGCTACAATCTATTACTTTATTAAACTAAAACTATTTCATGTCGAGGTGGATAGAATTTTTCGTTCCTTTGGTGAAACATAATTCAGGAGTAGCAGATCTTTTATCCATCTTTCCAATTTAAGTTCGCAAAGATTAAAACGTGAACCTGGAATCGGAGAGCCGAGTGTTTAATATCCTGCAGTATTTCACTGCTTCAAAGTAGATTTGACAAACAGCAAGGAAGTAGAATGCCTAAGAGTTCAGAATTAAAACAAAACAAAACCTTTTCCCCTAGTGGGTTCCATTGGGGTGCTTTCATTTTAGCGATCAGTCCTGAGCTTCAACTGCGGGATGTCTGCGGTCCCCTCTCTCCAACCACCTCATTCCTTCTGCAGCTTTTCTCAATTTGGGAGATTTGGAAAGAACGTTCTCTTTTTTCAGAACCCCCAGGACTCACACTCTCCGGGTGGTGACCTAAAGGGTGTTCCTAACCTTCATATTTTCTTTTCACCAAAGTTGAGGCAATTCCCCAGCGGCCGGCTTCACACCTTCCCTAAGTGTGTACGTTGGGTGCGGAACCGCCTGCTTTTACCGCGGGGTAGACAGAATTTCCAACCACCCACAAGCTGCGCCCTCTTTCCACAAACCTCCTGAGCCCGGGTTTTTCCATACACGTGTTTATTTCGTCCACCCCAGCCTCCGAAGTTCCAAAATGGAGTCTGGGCCAACCCCGGCACGAGCACCGCGGTGGCTTGAAAGGTAGGAAGAGTCTGCGAACTCCAGCTTTGGGGGATGCCGCGTGGCCCCGCAGCGCCTCGGTAGCCACCTGGACCTGTCGCCGGGTCTGGCAGGTGCGCGCCAGGCGCGGAGAATGTGCCCGTAGGCTGAGCGCTGCGCCACAGAGCACTGCGCGTGGGTTCCCCTGGGCCGCCTCCGCGCCCACCCAGGGCGGACCCTTGCGATTCTCTGTGAGCAGACCCGCAAAGCCCCTCTCCCTCGTCCCGGCTCGCGTCTAGGGCGCCGGCTTGCGGGGGCCCGCCCACGATTAGCTCACCCTCCAGAGTTCCCCCACAACAGCGCCCGGCTCAGAAGATAGGCCCCAGAGCCACGCGCGACTTGTGGGGTTCGGTGTGAGGAGTGGGAACTCCTGGAGTCTGTAGAGGTCTGGCTGTACCGAGGGTACTTAGTCTCCGTGGAGCCCTTCCTCTGCCCCCCTCCCCCCTCAACAGCCGAGCCTGAGTGAGCTGCGCTGCGGGTCCACTCCGAAATTTCCGCGGTCCGGGTCATCTGCTGTCCTCCCGGTTCTGAGCTTTCGACACCAAAGGCGCTTTCCAGGGAAATAGCTAACAGACAGAAGGGGGGCGCGCACGCTTTTGCCTCTGAACCCCCACGATTGCCCCGGAGGCAAGGATGAGGTCTGGCGAGGAGAAGCGGAGGAGGTAGGGGTGGGGGCGCGCCGCGCAGGTCCCTTCCCCCGGCCCACCCAAGAGGCTCCGTCAGTTAAGCAGAGAGCAGGTGTCAGACACAGACTTCCCTGGAGTTGACTCACGTTGACCGCGTGCTGCGGACATCCTAAAAACCTTTAAACCTCCAAAACACAAAATATGGAAAACTTATCTTTTTCCAGGGATCCTAGCCACTACCTTTGGGGATTCGCCTCCCTCCTCCCAGCCTTCCACTGCCACTGCGGGGCGGAGACCTTTCGCATTTGAACTTCCCGCAGTTCTCTGGCTTTCGCCTTAGTTGGAAGTTCAGCTCTGTTCAGGGTGCTTGCACTCCATTTCCGGAGTAGGGAGGATGCTCGGGGGACAGAGGAGGATTGCGTCGACTAGGCTTAGAGTTGGGGGTGCGGAGGAAGGACCTAAAAGACTAAGAATTTTATCCTTTTAAAAGAGCGCGTGCGAGCCTACGCTGCTCCAAACCAGAGTGACGTGGGAAAGCGCAGCCGCGGGCTGTACCTCGGAGCTCGCGTGAAGGACCGCAGCGCCCCCTAGAGGCCCAGGCTGAACACTGCGTGGCTCGGGCTAAGGGGCGGCCACTCGGGCGTCAGGCTTGGGTGTGAGTCCGTGGCCACAAACTGCCGGGTCTGCTCGGGCTCCCCTTCATCCGCACCCCTTTGCCGCGGAGGAAGTATAGTGTAAGCCGCAGAGGCTCTGAGGAGAGGGCCAGGCCTGTTATCTGGGCCAGTAAACCACATTACCGCCTCTGTTGGGGCTTTCGTGGGGGCCTTATGCGGTGGTCCCCAAACGATTGTTCTCCTGGCAGTTTTCTAACATGGATTTTCAGGCCCCGATGCCGCTCCTGAATACCCTAGGACGAGGGAAAGACACTAGTTCTGACCCCAGCGAGCTTCTCAGGCGGCCTGGCTGTAGTGCACGGCCCAGCACACTGTCCTGGCAGGAGATGCAAGAAGGGTTTCTTGGGGTCCCTCATTCGGGGAGTCTGCCCCACTCCCCACCACTTACCCTGCCTCCACCCTCGCATTTAAACCGTGTCGGGAACGGGCCGGGCGGGCAGTGCTCTCCCGAAGCCAGAGCGGGAAGAGGCGCGAGGCCGGCGAATCGCGAGATGCTCGCTGTGTCCGGGGACTTGAGCACCGCTCACCGCTGCAGCCGCCCGGCCTCCGGGCCTCGAGGCCAAGCCTTGTCCTCTCCACTGCTCTCCTCAGGGAGAGGGTGAGGAGGATGCTGGGGCCCAAAGGCGCTGTGCTGGTGCTGGTGCCCGCGCCCCGGCTCAGCTTGGTTCCGCGGGAGGCGGCGGGCGCCCTTCTGTTACCAGCCCTCGAGTCCCTGAGTCTCCAGGAGCGGGAAGCTCGGTGGGGAGAGCGAGCTCGGAGTCGCAGGGAAGGTGCGTGGCCATAGCTGGGGTGGGTAAGCCTGCGGCAGACCCTTCCGTGAGCCCCGCCACAGCCCGGTAGCAGTGAAGTCCGGAGCCCATTCAAGGCCACCCTGGAGGCCTGTCAGTCTCTGGCGAGTCGCGAGATGCGTCTGCGGCCCGGGCGGGTGAGAAGGCTCAGCGCCTTGACTCTACCGCGAGGTCTCAGCGGGCAGGAGCGCGGACAGGCGGGCTGGCTCCCGCACGTGCTGGCGGAGTCCCCCTGGGCGGTCTCCAGGCCCGCACCGCACAGCGCGCTGACCGTGCAGGCGCCGGCTCCCGGGTGTCGAGGGACAGGGAGTGCCCTTGCCTCCAGTGACCACACGGCTGTGGCGCTCCTGTAGTTTGCCTCCTGGAAAGGGCCGCGTCAACTCCTAAGCTCCAGCGTCAAAGAGTAGCTTTGATTCAGGGCCCATCAGTGTTGTCCGTGTGGGTTTACAGAAGACATCTGCAGGGAATGGCAAGACCCAGGAACGTCTCAGGAGAAAGAGCTCTGCGGATGGTGCCCCACCTGCCCGTGTGGGACTCGCCTGGCCATTGCGCTCACCCTAGACCGATGACAAACGGTAGAAAAAATCATCCTCGGATCCAGGGCAGAGGGCATAGTCTGCAAACCTGTGTTTTTATTAGGCTTTCATGTTGTGTATGTGTATGTTTGCGTATGTGTTTACACGTACTTGTCAACGCTTAAACATTAGGAAAATTCAAAAAGAAATCTTGATTCACAATGAGCTCCGTTGTGTGCAGCACAGCATTGAGTTGGCTGTTGCTGAGCAGCTCTGCTCTTCTGTCTCTGAGGTCTGGAGTTTTGGGGGGATCTAAGGTCTGTTTTTACATGTCAGATTGAAGATTGTTTTGGAATTTACAGTTCCTGCTGCAGACTTCATTTCTTGGGGACGCTAGGATGGGTTCAGTGTTACCTTCTAGAGGAGCGGTTCTCGAAGTGTGGTCCAACATCATCAGCATCCTCTGGAACTTGTTAGAAATGCAAATTCTCTAGCCCCGCCTACTGAGGCAGAAACTGGAAGTGGAGCCTGGCAACCGCTGGTTGAACAAGCCCTCCAGGTGGTTCTAATGCACAATAAAGTTTGAGAGCCACTGACCTAGATCAAATTGACATTTGGGGACAATCACAGGCTTTTGAGATTTATCCTTTGGGCTCCCTTGCTCCCTTCCTCCCTCCCTCTTCCTTCACCTTTCCCAGGAAGGTATTGTGTATGGTTTAGGGCAACTTATTCATTCACCTTTTTGTTCCTTCACTCATTCTTTCATTCATCTGATTTTCCAGAGGCACTTCCCAAGTCCTTGGAAACTTGCTGAGGGAACCTAGGGGAACCAGGCCCCACCTTCTCCCTGCTACTAGGAGTTGGGACCAGATGTATGGGGGAAGAGCAAGGCAGAGAGAGCAGTATTATAATCTAATATGAGATTTAATCTGGTTTCAGGAAATGTTAAACCTCATTTTACAGTGTCTAACCTTTTGGGGCGTTCTCCTTCCCCCTCTTCTTCCATACTGATGTCATTCTTTCATTTTCATCACATCCTAGGTATTTCTCTGTGTCTGCTGCACACACTTCCACATGCACCTTGACACACACTGCCCACACCCTGCCTGTCCTCTCCGTATTGGGTCAGAGTGTGTGGTGCCAGGGGTGAGAGAGTGTCATAACCAGTAGAGATTTCCTGCACCAAGGCTTGAAGGTTCTGTGCCCCTGGGTTACCCTGAGGCTGCACAGAATGTTCTAAAGACAGCTGAAACTGACTCACACATTCTGTAATCCCACTCTGCTACACTGGCTCCCATTCACTCCCATTCTATGTCTTGCTGCCCCAAACTGCCCCCCTCTCCTCAGTGGTCAGGTGTATCTTGGAGTTAAAGTCCTGACCCTCAACCTGCTGATTTGCCATCTTCCAGGGGTAGGGAACCTGTTGTCCTTTGATTTTAAGATTGTCCTTTTTAAGCACCAAAGGAAGCAAGAAAAGCTTCATCTTTCCCCTCTGCACTCCTTTAAAAAAAATTGTTTTGTAAAATTTAGATTCAGTCAAAAGACCACACTTAAATTCTAGGAAGTCCATGAGTTTCCTTAAGGCCACAGGTTCCCCAGACCTACTGGGGGTAAAAATATCTCCCCTCCACTCACTAACTAAAAATCCAAATGAAATTCACATTTTCTAGTCATCTTCTGCCAAATCAATCTCCCTTAACATTTCACTTTGCATTTTCTAGGACTTTGAGTGGAATTTTTGTCCTCAGCCAGCCAAACAAACAGCCACCTCTACTGAACCATTTACTTACCTCTGAGATTTTCTGGCTGTGAGCAATGAGAGCTGTAGAAGGCATTTTGCCTACCAGACAATGTCAAGTCCCTCAAAAATCCGGTCTAACTGGAAGCCTTTTGCCATCATCCGGGTTTTTTGTTTTGTTTTGTTTTTAAGAAAAAAAGATAGCTTTCCTTTCAGTGAATCAGTGTAGGGAAGCCACTTAAAATGCATACAAACAAAAATGAATTTTTATACTTAACAGTCATAAATTATACAGAAGTACTCAGATCCACTTTGACAAAGAGTAGCGATTTTCAAATGACATTTTTTTTTTTTTGAGGAGCCTCAAGCTGTCACCTTGCCCTGGGTAGGATGCCATGGCATCACAGCTCCCAGCAACCTCCAACTGCTGGGCCTACGTGATTCTCTTGCCTCAGCTTCCCAAGTAGCTGGGACCACAGGCACCCGCCACAACTCCCAGCCGTTTCTTGGCCATGGTTGTCGTTGTAGTTTAGCAGGCGGGGCTGGTGTATGTGGCTGGCACCTCAGCCTCTTGAGTGACAGGCATCAAGCCTACCTTTTGTTTGTTTGTTTGTTTGTTTGTTTTGAGACTCTGTCACCCTGGGTAGAGGGCCATGGCATCTCAGCCCACAGCAAGCTTATACTCTTGGGCTCAAGCGATTCTCCTGCCTCAGCCTAAGTGGCTGAGACTACAGGTTCCCGCCATGATGTCTGGCTAGTTTTCCTACTTTTGGTAGAGACAGGGTCTCACTCTTGTTCAGGCTGGTCTTGAACTCCTGAGCTCCAGCAATCCACCTGCCTTGGCCTTCCAGAGTGCTAGGATTATAGGCGTGAGCCACCACACCCGGCCCAAATGACCTTTTATTATAGGGATTTTCAAAATATAAAATGTATAGTGGTCAGGAACATGATAATCTCTTTACAACCAGTGATCATATTTCTTAACAGGATTTTGCTTCTCAGTGCAGATGGTTTGACATAGTAACATTCAAAGCAGCCAGCACTTAGGAAATGCCAAAGCCAATATTTGAATGCAGATACAAGTTTTAACAAAGGAAAATGTAGTATATCCTTGTAGCTGTTTGCCTGTGAATATTCCCCAAAGCATTAGTATACTATTCTTGAATCTAATCCAAGTCAGCAAACTCTAAAAGGTCTGTGAAGTACCACCTCATAAGTCACATGCAATTGTTTTCAACAAATATGTTTGAGTGTCTATTATGTACCAGGAACCAGGCAATTGTGTTAGTGTTTAAAACCCTGAACTTCCATCCTCATTGGGCATGGGGGTAAGGGCAAGGAAGGTGGGATTTTAAGTTTGGTTCCCTTTGGGTTTGTTAAATTGTTACTTAACAGCAATCTTTAAAACATTTATTGAACTCTCTCTCACATTTTTAGTTATTTTTATAAGTCAAGGAGAGAACGTTAGTGTTCAAGCCAGCTCATTTATTGGAAAGGGGATGCCAACATAGGCTTAACTTTTGGCTTTCCAAATGGAGGACAACATTTTACAATAATGTTATTTCATATCATGCCAGGTAATAATTTAGCTATAGATTCCTATAGCAAACATAGCTCACTCAAACCTATTCTTATCTCCAGCTCTGTAAGGAACTGCAGAGAGAAAACAAATCCTTCTTCCTCTGGTACCCTTGTTGGAGGGAAGAATAAACCAAGGGGCAGATGGCTAGATTGACCCCATCTTTCCAGTTCTTTGTGAGAACTAGGAGTGGAATTAGCTCAGCTTGAAGCTTAGGAGACTCCAGGTGTTTTAAGAAGTGATAAGCTCTGCTATCTTTGCCTCTAAGCCCCAAACACAGACAACTTCAGTGGATCTGGAGACATACCAGGATGAGAAGCTAAGAGGCCCCATTCCAATCTTACCCCATGTACTGAATCACAATGCCTAGTCACATTGAATGTCTTAGCCACATACTCCATTTTATAGTCACCTAACTTTGCTTCCCATGTCCTTTCCCCCTACACCCTCCTTGGCAAATGGGCTTGTCTCCAGGAATCAGACTGGGTGGATGCTATGATGTCACGACTGCAGGCAGCAGTGTTTCTAATGTGTTAGACCATGGTTGCCTTTTCCTTTTCCTGGAAAACTATACAAAGTGCAAGTTGCCTCCCAGGCTGAGGCACATGTCCAAATGCCCTATGTGGTGGGCCCACCCAGGCCCGGGAGAGTGTGGAAGAGAATACCAGTGTGTCATATGGGTGTGTTCACTAGTCCAGCTCCCTTCTGTCTCATCCTTGACTATATTCTCTTCACAAGCCATATGGTCTGGGAGTGACCTGGAATGGATTAAGAGCATTAGGTTGTAGAACTCTGGCTGATTAAGGGGCCAATGGCAGAGTGGGATTTTAGACTTGTTAATTCATTAACATGGATTTATTTATGCTTGGTATGATATGGTAGGTATTAGGGATACAACAGTAAATTAGGTCTTGTGGAGAGATGGAAGAAGCACTGGACAATTATACAATCTGCATCAGAAAACATGGAAGTCTTTAGTTAGTATCTCTATTGTGTTGGGCAAGTCATGTTGTTTATTGAACTCCCAGTTTCTGAATCTTCAAATTCAGAAGGATATTCTGAGGGTTAAATGATATGTATATGTATCAGTGGTTAGTAGTTATGATTTTTTTTTCTTACTCATTAATAGGAACTGGCCTTGTCAGCAAAAAATTATTCCTCCTACCATGTAAGGACATTGAGAGGAGACCAAGGAGAGAGACATTTGATTAAGTGCCTATTATCTAGTTATCAAGAGTATATAAACTTAAGTCATTGCAACAAGTGTTAGGCAAAAAGTCAGTCATCTGCTTTGACAATATTACTTTTATCAAGAGAAAATGTCTACATTTAAATTATGTGCTGTAAGGCTGGGCATGGTACTTATGCCTGTAATCCTAGCACTCTGGAAGGCCGAGGTGGGTGGATTACTTGAGCTCATGAGTTCAAGACCAGCCTAAGCCAGAGAAAGACCTCATCTCTAAAAATAGCTGAGTGTTGTGTTGGATGCTTGTAGTCTCAGCTACTCGGGAGGCTAAGGCAAGAGAATCACTTGAGCCCAAGAGTTTGAGGTTGCTGTGAGCTGTGATGCCATAGCACTCTAACAAGAGTGACAAAGTGATACTCTGTCAGAAAAAAAATAATTTTTTTTACTGTAAATTAGAAATACTGTAGTGTGCATTATATTTTATTGTAATCTTGTTTTATTACAATTAGGAAATACATAGAGTGAATCTATAATGAATAGATTTTTTTTGACTTCTATTTTCAATTTTTTAGACTATTTTGGATGCTACTCACTAAATAATAACAAAATTAATTTGGGGATGTTATTGACATAGGAGTCTTTATTTTTAAGGTCACTTTTTAATTTTTTGTGATTTGAATTTTCTTTTTTCATGCTTTTATTATATTGTTACAAGCAAAATTTATATTTATATATAACAAAAATAATTTCTAAAAGAAAGCTCTGATATCATAAAGCCATGGAATTACTAAAATATCATTTATTGGAGGAATCTTCACCATTTTGGAGGATGAAAAACCTGAGGCTCAGAGAGTAAAGTTGCCCACCAAAGTAAAACAGGCCTTCAGCAGCACTTCTGGAAATAGTTTTAAAGAAAAGAAAAACAAAAAGGGCTTCCTAGGGCCTTATTAGCCACCTAAAAAGCAGTTGAAAACTCCAAGAGATTTTGTCATTTATATGAATATCATTTGTGTGACTGTCTTACAGACTGGTATAGCAAATGATCTTTTGGGTAATAATTTTTAAAAATGACTGTAATTCTGAGCAAAAAGCTGGGTTTTAACATTGTCCTACCCATATTCAGAAAATTTAAGCATGACTTTTTTTCCTTTTTGAGACATAGTCTAACTCAGTCACCCTGGAGTTGACTGCCATGGGATCATAGTTCACAGCAACCTCAAACTCTTGGGTTCAAGCTATTCTCTTGCCTTAGCCTCCTGAGTAGTTGGGAGAACAGGCACCCGTCACAATGCCCAGCTATATGGGGTCTCATTCTTGCTTGGGCTGGTCTCAAACTCCTGAGCTCAGGCTATCCACCTGCTTCTGCCTCCCAGAGTGCTAGGATTACAGGTGTGAGCCACCACACCTAACCCTAGCATGACTTTATTTAAAACACTACTTTAACTCTATCAATTGTTTGATTTTTTTTATTTTTTATTTTTTGAGACAGAGTCTCACTTTAGAATGCCTTTAGTAGAATGCCATGGTGTCATAGCCCCAGCAACCTCAAACTCTTGGGCTCAAGCAATCTTCTTGCCTCGGTTTTCTTTCTTTCTTTCTTTTCTCATTTTTAGTAGAGATGGGGATCTCACTCTTGTTCAGGCTGGTCTTGAACTTGTAAGCTCAAGTGATTCACCCACCTCAGCCTCCCAGAGTGCTAGGATTACAGGCACGAGCCCACTATGCCCAGCCTGATTTGTTTTACTAATTGACAACTGTCCCTTTTCCTTTCCCTTCTTTCATCCTTTTCTTTCCTTTCCTTTCCTTCCTCTCTCCCTTTGGCCCTCCCTCACTCCTTCCCTCATTCCTTCAGAATATTATAGGGTCAAGCCAGTGGGAAGGAAGAGGGAAGGAGGGGATGGCCAACTCATTTGGCTTTAAAGAAGGAAATTGTGTTAGAATACAATTGAGCTCAATACAGTTAAGCTGTGTGTATCAGAAAATACAAAATAACATGGTTTAAACAACAGAAATGCTGACTTCTCTCACAGAAATATAGACAAGCCAGAGTCAATATGGTAGATGATTCCTTGATTATCATGTACTTGGGCTTATTCTGTTATGTTGTTTCACCAACTGCAAGATATGACTTTTACTTTATGGTCTAAATTAGCTGCATTCTGGCCAGCAGCAAGAAGGAAGGTATGAAGGAGGGCAAGCCCCCTCTTTTAAGGAGAATCACCCAGACCTAGTTACTAGGCAGATCCAGCTGCAAGATATGCTGAAATAGGAAGTCTTTAGTCTGGGTAGCCATGTGCCCAGCTAAAATTCAGACTTCTGTTACTAAAAGAGAAGAAAAAGAGAGGGAATGAATACTGGGGAACAACAGACAGTCTCAGCCATAGGATGAGGTCTTGTGCTTTGTTCTTTATGTATGTTATTGACATGTGTTGGCACCTCAAGCACCGTCATTTGTTCTGGATATCTCCTTTGCTGCTTTTGTGAGTGTTAAGCATTATATGCATTGGCAGGATTCTATTTTGGAATCCCTGAGCATATTGTCACTACTTGCCCCTTTCTTGTTCACTCTTAATTGTGGCTGCTGGTATGCAAGTTTCTGCTTAGAGTAGGGAGTTGTGAAAAAAGAAGGTGGATCAGGTTTGGAAAGAAGCTTGGCTGGGGAGGATCTTGTTGTGGATCCGACAATGGAAGGCCATTTGTACCACATGGCAGCATTCCCTTTGTCGGGTGGGTCTCCTGCAGAAGCCCTTGATTTTCTCCTTGGAAGATGGGATGAGAAATGAGACAAGACGGTACGTAATAGTGGGAAAGTCCTTGTATTGAAGCCCAGAATTCTTCCTTGCCCTGTCGCCATTTGGGCAGACTTGGGGGGGTGGGGGGACTGCAAAAGCCGGGAATGGCCTTTTTACAGCTTTTGGAGTCAGAGGCTACAGGAAAAACATGCAGCTCAGGTTCCCCAGAGGAGCAGAGTCAAAACTACAAGCAGACCCCACACATAGCAGGGAGGGCCCTGCTCAGTTAGAGCCCAAGGACAATCTCCAAAGATAAGTGTGGAGAGACTTAATTACCATTTAAAGTTGTCCTGGCCTGACCTCTCTGCCTGGTGGGTTAACTTTGCTTCTGAGCCTTGTCCTGTGTTAATACTTAGAGGCTCTATTCTACCCTCCAAGCCTAAAGGGATATTTAGTAACATGATCTTTCAGGTATAGAGAGAGGGTGGTGGGAAGGGCCTATGCCCCCCCAGGCTTACCTGGAGTCACCCCTCAAGATGCTGCTTGAATTGGAGCAAGTCTGAGTATAGGGGTTACATTCAGGGTAGTGATGCCAGTGCATGTGGAAGGAGATCCTCTTCCTACAGAAACATCTGGAGTGACACTGAGCACAAACTTATACACATTGACACGAGCCCCAGGGGATTCCCATGCCTGAGAGAACTGGCTAGATAGTTCCTATTACACATTTATTTCCTTAAAGGAGCTATTTTATATTCTACCCTATAATTCAACTCTTCTGGCTCCCCACTCCGTTAAGAAGGAAAAGAACATACAGTCCAAACAATTTTTAAAACTAGGTTTTTTTCCCCCTTTCCAAATAGTAAATGTGCACAATTTGTGCAGATTTACACACATCTGTAAGCTATGACTTGTTTATACCAGCCCTTACAATATTTTAAAAATAAAGTATAATGTTTTTCAGTGTGTATACAATAGCATTTTCTCTTATCAACCCCCCACATACAAATGCATTTACCCCTTTTAGGGGCATAATTACATGTCTAAATAGTAACGTATACAATTGATACATAGGAAGGATGTGTAGTTTTTGCAGCAAACATACCAAAAGATATAAAATATTCATCCTGACTCTTTCAAATACACTTCCTAATAACCCACAGAGTTAGAAAAGGCCACCTAAGTTGGTGTCATGCTTTTCTGTGTTGTTGGGGTTAGAGATTTAGGATTATGGAATGAAAGCATTTTAGACACATTATAATCCATTTTTCTCATTTTACCTTTGTGACCACAGAGGCAAAGGGGGAAAGTAATTTTGAGGCTAGCTGACTTCCACAGCACCGACCTGGGACTTCTGATCTCAAATGAGGGCTCTTCTGTGGCTTACAATTTCATCTAGACTGAAGCTAGAATTTGCAGGAAAAGATGTTGACTTGATCCTAGCAGAGTATTATACCATATCAAGAGCCTCTGAATACCAGAATTCCAACCTCAGCTGTCCTCCAGAACTTAGCTTTTCAAAGTGTGGTTGAAAGACCAGCAGGATTGGCGTCACCTGGGTGGGTAGAAATGCAGCCAGACATACCTAATAAGAATCTGCATTTTAACAACATAGGTCCCTAGGTGATTTGCCTATGGATTAAGTTGGGAAAGAACTACTCCAGGCCAATGTACCTCTACTGCCAGATTATTTCCTTAAAAACCTTTTAAATAATTTTCCCCTGGTGCATTAAAAATCTGTAGTGACTTCTCATTGCTTGTCTGTTCCTATCCAAATGTAGAAAGCCCAGTCTCAATCTACCTACTAAACCTGAGGAGTGCTGTTTCCCTGGTCATATACTAGACTTGCTTTGGGACTGTATCTGGAATCTTTTTTTTTTTTTTTTTTTTTTGAGACGGAGTCTCACTTTGTCACACCTGGTAAACTGCCATGACATCTCAACTCACAGCAACCTCAAACTCTTGGGCTTAAGATTCTCTTGTCTCAGCCTCCCACTTAGCTGGGAATGCAGGTGCCAGACACAACGCTGGCTAATTTTAGAGATGGGGGGTCTCATTTTGGCTAAGGCTTGTCTCGAACTTGTGAGCTCAGGGGATCCACCTGCCTCGGCCTCCCAGAGTTCTAGGATTACAGGCATGAGCCACTGTGCCTGGCCTTGTATCTGGGAATCTAACTATTTAAAGACATCTCAGGTGACTAGACTTCATGGGTCCCTAACACTCACATAGCAATTGAGAGGATGAGAGACCATTTATTTTTGCATGGCCCTCATAAGCCCCCATTGGTATGCAACTGTAATTGACTCTTTGAGAATTATTGATCTAAAATATTGCATAGGAATAAGAATTGGTAAATCTTAGAAAACAGCAAGCACTATTCCTGGCTACCTTGTTTTTCTCAGGTGCCAAATCATAAAAGCTGTTTTCCTACTGAGTATATTTTATCTCATTTTCTTCCCTTTCTTTGGTTTCTCACTAGTTCTGAATTTGAGAGAATAGACTCTGCATGATTCCCAAATTACCTCTTCCACTCACCCCTGTTAATTATTATTACTATCAGAAGTCAGTTACCCTGGAGCCTATTTATATCAACTGGAGATCCATGCATTGAGTTGATCTCGCTTTGATATCTGATATGCAGGATTGATTTGGCTAATCTGGTTTGCTAAGTACAAGCCTTCATCCTTCCATTAAAATTTCTCCTCAAATTGTGCTTTGGTCAAAGGGAGCAACATTTTCAGAGTGAGAGGGACCATCACTAGTCATTGATTTAAAGACTAACTCAATTAAGAAAATCCATTTTTTTGGGTGGCGCCTGTGGCTCAGTGAGTAGGGTGCCAGCCCCATATACTGGAGGTGGCAGGTTCAAACCCGGCCCTAGCCAAAAACTGACCAAATAAATAAATTAAATTAAAAAAAAAAAAGAAAATCCATTTTTTTATTGTGTAAAACAGGTGTCCTCAAACTATAGCCCAGTGGGCCACATGGGGTCCTCTGGGTGTTTTTGCCCCCCTCTGCCTGTCCTGCTTAGCAGCTGACTTGTCCCGGGGCTGCAGTCCAGCCTTCTGCCAGTCTAAGAGCCAGTGAACTGGCCCCTTGTTTAAAAAGTTTGAGGACCCCTGGTAAAAGAACTGTAGTTCCCAGTCTTAATTTATGCTATGAGATCCAGGAAAGGAGATTGTCGTCTATACCAGAGAGTAATCTAGTTCAGTATGATTGTTTTTGTTCTGACAAGGCTCCTATCTCAAGAGCCAGTGTTTTAGGGCAGGGCCAGTTAGCAAAGATTTCTGTACATGTTAAAAAGGCTGTTACCCAAAGCCAGTGCCTGTCCCGGCTGTTCACTGTTATCTCATTACAACGGTGATGTTATCTGCTGAGTATCTGGGTTTACTACCACTGACCACAGCAGAGGCCTGGATGTTATTTGCTCAAATGATATTCTCCTCCCTTTTTAAAAAAAAAAAAATTAAATATGTGCAAGATGGATCAGGCTGGAGCAGGCAGGGTGGGAAAGGGGGTAGTTATCCAACTGAGTACAATGTGTACTTTTTCAGCATTGTACTACTTCCACATAGATTTTATGAGCTGTATGCTTGCATTTTTGTTTTCTGACTTATTATGCTCTATCCTACAATTGTTCTATTAATTTGATAGTATATGATTTCAGTCAAACATTTGTTCCAAATCCTGCCAGATTAAGGGGAAGTTTCCAGGCAAAACCTTGCCCAGGGGCCTTTATAAATAAGCAGAACTTCTTCAACTCATCCTCTGGTCACTGCACTATCTTCTTAAGGATCTTAGGAGCTGAATGGGGTCAATAGTTGGATCTGAGCACAACTTATTTCAAGGATCCCTCATCTCTCCATGGCAAGGCACATCCACAGGCAAATTTGGGACTCCCTCAGTGGCAGAAATATGGGTCAACAGAAGCAGTAGGTTAGGAACTTGATCTGAGTGTTGAGAAATGAAGCACAGAAGCTTAGAGGGTCAGCTCCATCTTTCTTGGGCTCAAGGTTTTCCTTTAGGCACTATGCAGGCCTATTCCCCCAGAATGACATTCACATTCTGCTCAAGTAGTCTGCTTTGTAATTCCCTGGGGATTTTCTTGAGTATAGAGGTCACTGTCTCTGACAATTAAGCTTTAAAGTTAATTCCCAAGATAAATAGAGCAAATTGACACCACTTTGGATGTAATTTTTCTTGCTTCAGATTCTAGAAGACAACAGTGAACCAGCTGCCAGAGTCAGTTCCTGGAAATTCAAGAAACATAGGCATTTTATTTTTTACCTTTCTAAATGAGGCAATTTAAGGCTGTCAGAAACAATGAAACCCATGTAAACGTCTTAATTCAACAATTTTGCTTGCATTTCTAAGAGGACAGAGAATCATTGTTTCCACTTTTTAAGAAAGCTACATAAGTAGTGGTTTCTTTTAAAACTGGAATGATAGAGGGTTGTAATCTTTTTAATTCAGACCACGCAGCCCAAAGGCTGGGTTTACTTGTGAATTGTATTATTCAGTAACACACTCTGCATGGAACAGGGAAAGTAAATAACTGTACACATACTTTATAATTACACGTGAAGCAGGATTCAAAGCTGCAATGCGGGGAATGGAGTTTGGGGGTCTGGGGCAGCAGCTGCAGGTTCTGGCTTCTTCCTTACATGCTGAGGGCATGAAAAGGAACTTGGAGGTCCCAGATGGGCCCCCTCTTCCCCTATCCTGAGTGTTGAGGGAATTAAGGAAAAGATTTGTCACTGTAGGCCTCAACTAGCAGGAACATAATCAGGATTTACAGAATAAAATGTGAGCCCAGGCAGACCCTAGAGATCTACTACACCGTTTCCTAGACAGTGTTCAGGACACCTCAAGATTTTAGTAATTTTGCTCAGCAAAAAAGATTCCATTGCTAAGTTAGAGAAAGGTTGTATAATAGATTCCCTATTGGAGAATCAAAGCACTTGTTAGCACAGCAAAGGCTCTGAGAAGTCCTGCAGTAAAGACAGGGGTTTAATCCAGTCTTCCTTGCTCTAATTTGATTCCTAAAGTTCCTTTCAGGTACAGAGTTCTGAAGGTTCTAGTTCACCAAGCACCTTCTGCTTTTTAAGCTAGTTCATTGGATGGCAGAGAAAACTGTTATAACTAATTCAGATTTTATGAATGGGATTATAACACCCTTACAAAATAAAATGTAATTATTCTTATTGTCAGTACAGACCAAGAGGCTGCCACAATTTAATTTTACCAACCTGATATCTAACTGTAACACCAGGTGTGTGACCCTCAGCATTCACTTGCCTTGATTTCTCCAGTTTTGACCATTGAATTAAAAATCTTTTCCAGCTGTCCATGTGTGGGAATACTGATGAAGATTCTTCTCCCAATAGTCCATATTGTTTTTAAATGCCTCCTCTTTCATTTTCACCACAGAATCTATGACTAGATTAGGAATTGCCTTCTGGTCCATAAAGCCAGTTTTGTGGGCAAGTATATCCTAGTAAAGAATTTGTGCTTCCTCTTGGAAGAGTCATCAATTTATTTTACATATGTATATGACATATATATATACCATACCTATGATACATATATATATATATATATATACCATACATATGATACATATATATATATATATACTTTTAATGGAAAAGTTAACTAGTATCGCAGAATCTTTGGAAAGCCAAGAAGAGAAGAATGGTATATAGTTAATGAGCACTTGCTAACTACGTGCCAGACACTGTTCTATGAGCTTCGCTTATATTAACCCCAAGGCTAAGCCACACAAAGGCCCTCTGCTCTGCAGCCCAGGCACCTAGAAAGGGCTCTTAACTAGTCAAAGATGGAACAAACATTAAATCTATCTAGCTCTTCCTAAGAGACTAATCAACTAATCAGCCAATTCCCCAACCTTTTAAAGGAGGCATGTAGGTGTATTTCTAAGCATTAGCTTTGCAATTATCTTGCTTTTCACAGTTTCAAAGGTGTGGCCTTTATTCAACCAGCATTCTACAAGTTATTTGCAGTGTGCTATAAACCCAGGCATTGATAAGACAGATCAAACATTTTCTTCTGGTGAGGTAATAGCCCTATACAGGTATTGCTTTAACTTTAGACTTCCCTCGAGGGGCCTGTGTCTGTGGAGGGACAGTTTGTTTACAGACCATCAACTGAAGCAGGGCACAATGGTAATATAAGGACAACCAGAGCTGTGGAATGCCACAACAATGATACTTGTGCTATGGGACACCAAGCTGTTTTTAACACATTCTGACCCATTTCTTTGGTTCTCATCTTCCCCAGTCCCCTCAGTGCTTGTTGAATTACTGTACAGAAGCCTGTATTAGTCAAGGCTCTTTTGTTTGTAAGTGACAAAAATTCAACTCTTAACTAGTTGAGTTTGCTGGTTCATGTAACTGAGAAGTCCACTGGTTGAATGGCTTCAGGCACACATAGATCCAGGAACTCAAACCATATGGTGAGTGTCTCTTTCTCGCCCTTTTCCATCGCATCTGGGCTTATTCTTCTCTACTACAGACAATTCCCAATGTGTGGCCTGGGAAGATGGCCACTTATATCTCCAGCTGATATTATCTTTATGCAATCCCAAAGCAGGTAAGTGTGTCTTTCCTTGCATGTGAATAGCACAGGCTCTGGGACAAGGCTGCCTAGTTATGCAGTCTGTCATTACCATCTAGTTGTGTGGTCCTTGACAAGTTATTCTGTCTTTAAGGTTCCACCATCTGTAAAGGGGAAATGAGAATAGCATTACCTTATCAAATTATATGGGGATTAAATGGGAAAATGCACCTGAAGCATTTAGAGCAGTTCCCAGCACATGGTAAAAAATAAATTCTTATAGTTGGAAAAGACTTCAGTGGAAGAGTTGGCTCAGCTTGCACTATATGTCTATCTCTGGATGAATCACTGCAGGAGGGGAACACAAAGTAATCTGGCCATATCTGAGTCACATCCCAACCCTATTGCATTGGAAGGACAACTCTCAAATGATGCTGAATCACAGAGAAGCTATTCCCAAAGGAAGGAACCGTTGGGGACAACACTGCAGGGCCAATACCCGGTTCAATCCTGACCACGACAGCAGAGAGACAGGTAGCTCAGCCCTGCCTTCAGTGTGATCTGGGATAAGGTTGGAGTACAAGCATGATCTCACATTCAGAGGTTGAGCCATGGGCTTTAAAGCTGAAACATCTTTGCCCTCATTCTTTCTGGATTAGGCTCATGTAGATATCTTATTTCTAGCTTGCTACCTGTGTGGTTAGCCACCACTTAGAACTCCTGGCTCTGCATGTAGCCAGGACACACTATAAACTTCATTTTGCCCGGCTGTGGCCCTTACACAGCCTGCTCTGGATTCTGGGCCCATGACCTCTGCAGTTCTGATGACACCCACTCTACCACCCACCACTGCTGACTGGAACCTCTCAGCATGTTGTCTTGCCTCCTGGTTTGGACCAGCCGGTACTGCACCACAGCTAAGCTTGCTGTGTCCTAACATACCATGCCTTGGATATCCTGGGCTCCCTTTCCTCATGATTTCACCTCTGCCTTGTGCTAACTTCCTCCTTTCTTCCCCAAATCCCAACATGTGTTGGCCCCATTTTAAAAACATTAGGCTATGCCTTATTTCTCAATTGACTTACTACAACTATTTTTACATGCTGTCTTTTCTCTGCCGGTCTTTCTTTTAAGACATTGGCTCTTATTCAAGAATAACCTCTTCCCAGCTGGGCGTTGTGGCTCACACTTATAATCCTAGCACTCTGGGAGGCTGAGGCGGGTGGATTGCCTGAGCTCACAGGTTCGAGACTAGCCTAATCTAGAGTGAAAATCCATCTCTAATAAAAGCCAGGCATGTGGCGGGCCCACCTACTCAGGAGGCTGAGATAAGAGAATTGCTTGAGCCCAAGAGTTTGAAGTTGCTGTGAGCTATGATCTCACAGCACTCTACCGGGGGCAAGAAAGTAGACTCTATCTCAAAAAAAAAAAAAAAAAAAAAAAGAAGAAGAAGAAGAAAGGAAAAAAGGAATAACCTCTTCCATATTTCTCATTTATATTGAGTTGTGTGTGTGTACAGATACATTTATGTGTGTATTTCTCTTGAAAGGAGTATTATTTTCAGTGTCTTAGCCGAGGGCACTAACATAGGAGCATCATGGGAACAGGTAATAAATGAGTCTCTATAAAGGACTTATTGGGTAGAGTGGAAGGTTCCAGATTCCATATATACTCATTAATAAGCAACCAGTTCTATATCTAGCTAATAAATTACATTTCCAGGTTAGTGAGCAGGTTTTTATTTTATAACAAATAATTCTCCAAATACAAGGACTTCTAAAGAGCAGATAAAAGCAGCTGCAAATGTGATCTAGGAATAAATATGAAGAGAGGAAACCCAAGCAGGCTGCAGAGTTCCAGCTGCTCTCCCCTCAGTGCTTATCAGCCTTCTAATGGTCAGGCACATTTTGAAGTTGGAAGGCACATTTCCAGCCACTCTTGTCCTTATACGTGGTTCTTGAAATATTGCAGACATTCTGGTTCCTATCAAAATAGTAGTCACTGTCACCAAAATTATTCACTTCCTTCTCATCCTCTGCTCTCCCTCTGGCCCCTTTTGGCATCTGTGTCGTCCATCCTGATGCTCAAGATGACAAATCTTGATTATGGGGAGGCTCTGACACTACATACTTTAATATGAGCCAAGTGGAGCCAAAGTTAGCCTGTGATTTATTTGATCATTCTACTCACTGGGGCAAGGAAGGCTCTCTTAATCCCATACCTTTAATCCTTGCCTCCTCCAAACCACATTTCCATCTTATTGTTGCAGCTGCAACGAGTTCTTTTAAACTACAGTTTTCCAGGGATAGTAATTCCATCTTCCTGAGCTGATTCAAAGATTAAACAGAGTGCTTTAGAGATTGCATTCTCAGCAAGCAGCAAGAGCAATCAAAAAGTGGTGCTGGGGCCAACAACAATACAAATTTCAGATGGAAGGAGGAGCTGAAAAATGTCTTTAAAATGAGAGGCGTTTGAATGAGTTTTTATTCCTAACATTGAAGGCTTATAAGGCTGCCTTCTATACGAGAAAGTGCTAAGGATTCTGTATCACTGTCACATCAAAACCTGGGTCCCTCAGATAAATGGGTGAGTAGGGAATGCAGTATAGAAAATAGTTTCTGTGAATTTTTACTGCCAGTCTGCTCCTTAATCTTGGGAGAGTTACTGAACATTTTGCAGAATAATCATGTACCTCTCTGTAGATTTTTCAATAACTGTCTCATCCTGCCTTGGGAGGCTTGAGACTGGATGCCTTATTTTGTAGTACTAAACCGAGAGGTAAACATCCACTATCAGTAAACGAGGCTAAAAAAAATTATTGAGCCAAAAGAAGGATCAAGAATTTCTTATGTATTGTCAGGAGAGCTATGTCCCAGTACATAAAGAGAGGTGGCAATAGAGTCTGATGAATGACCTTGGGAGCAGATGAGGCCCAGAGCACTACTCTGTTTGGTCAATCTGAACGTCTCATTGCTACCCTGAAAAAGGTTTGGACTTTGACAACATCAGTCCATCACAGGATAAAATTTCAGAGGAAATATAGCTTTGAATAATTGGTATAATTCCTTTGTCCTTCACGATTTCAAAGCAGAGGATTTTGTCCTCTTCTCTCTGATGGGTACCACACTGTGTCACACACCAGCAACAGTCCCGAGGCATTTTATAGCAGAGTGCCAGACTCCAATCCCCTATGCAAAGAAGAAGCTGAGTTCACCCCCCCCCATTCCTCTGAACTCTCACAGCCAACTACTTTCTGCAGACCAAGTTTCTAGTACTGACTTTTCCTCTTTTTAGTTGTTTGACCTTGAGCCAGTTTACTGAGTAAACTAAACGTTTTGCTCCTTACTTCTGGCTTTTTACAAGGACACTTGTCATTCCCAAATATAAACCCTCCTCCATACCCAAAATTCAGTCTATAAGTGATTAATTCCATGTTCTATGCCCTTTCTGGTGGTCTTTTTAAAAAACTTAAATAGTCCTAGGAAGAAATCCATCATTCCCTTAATAGGTTGATGCAAGATGAAAATAGTGGCTTCGTGAGCCATCTGGGCCTTTGGAAGAAGGAAAGTGCACAAAGAAGCAGCAAGATCCCCCAGAAACAAACTGGACTGACTTCACAGCCCTGCTCGGGGCTGCCTGCTTACACAACCTTGTCATTTCTTTCTTCCTCTGTACATTAAGCCTTTGTATAACACGGTGGGGTAAGCAGAAACTCAATTTAGCAGAGAAACAGAAGCAGATAATGTTTGTTTATTGATGAGAGAAGCAATCAGCCTTTGTTCACAAACTTATTAAACAGACAAGGGTTCTCCCTGCTGTCCAAACTGCAATCTGAAGAGACAAGAGAGTGGAGGCCTGCCAAGGCAGGGGGAAGTCTCCACGAAGTTTTCATGGGTGGAAATGGGATCCTTGTCTTCTTGCTTTTCTGCTTTCTTGACATGGACTCTTTGAACTTTGAAACCTCCATGAGCCCCTTAAGAAGGTCTGACATCTCTTTCAAGGTACCATGGATGGTTTTAGTGCTAGGGTTTTTCTTTTTTCTTATATCATGAATCAAAACAACTTCCACAGGAAAAAAAAATAAAAAGAATTGGCTGGCTGAACATAAAAACATTGACATGCTTCCAAATTCTCTCCCTTCACACGCACACACACACATCTTTGCGAAGCTGTAATCTGTGTGTTCGCATAGTTTTATGTTTTCCTTTTTTCACTTGTTTGTCATGTGCACACTTTCATGACTTGGCTGGTACCCAGGAGTTCAAAATTTTTAATGGACGTAAGAGTATTCCATCTTGTTGCTAAATCTCCAGCTGCATGACTATTCATCCTCCTGCCTGTAGGTTCATCCTGTAGGCCTGTAGGTTGTTCCAGCCTCGGGAGAATCCACCTATCTGTGCTTAAGTCACACACCCATGTGATCAGGCACTGGCCCCACCGAAGGGTTTTTTTGTACATTTCTTTAAGTGGGACAGTGGAACATGGGAAAACAAACCAGGGGTGGGATCTGTCCCTGATCCCTCCCCACACTGGTCTGCAATTATTTTAAGGTAACGCTCTGCCAAGGGTGGGGAACTGAGACCTTCTGATTTTTTTTTTTTTTTTTTTAGAGACAGAGTCTCACTTTATTGCCCTTGGTAGAGTGCCGTGGTGTCACAGCTCACAGCAACCTCCAACTCCTGGGTTTAGGTGATTCTCTTGCCTCAGCTTCCCAAGTTGTTGGGACTACAGGCGCCCGCCACTATGCCTGGCTATTTTTTTTTTTCAGTTTGGCCGGGGCTGGGTTTGAACCCACCACCCTCTGTATATGGGGCTGGTGCTCTACTCACTGAGCCACAGGCGCCGCCCAGGCCTTCTGATTTTAAGATCATTTTTTTTTAAGCACCAAAGGAGGCAAGAAAGTCTTTATCTTTCTCTCCTTTTAATGAAAAGATTTGTTGCTTCCAATTTGGACTCAGTCAAAAGATCTCACTTAAGAACCAGGAAGGCCACACATTTCTTTAAGGCCACAGGTTCCCCATACCTGGTAGTGCAAGGTTTTAGATTTGTTTGTTTTTATGATTTCTCTGTCACAGTTTTCATTTTAAAGGTAAGTTTTCATTTTAAAGATAAATAAGATGAGCGTGTTATTTCTGGATCTGGTTGCTTTAAAAAAAATACAGTGTTCATCTTTACCAGCTATCAGTGCATTTCTTCTGAAATGCAATCAAGACCCTCTTTAAAAAGCAAACTATACAAGTGTTGCCACCTGTTGATAGAAAATTTATTGCTCTTGTTTCACTTAGGCCCTGATGAAGAACAACATGAAAAGAAAAGAGAAATTTTGTTATAGTTCCCACAAACTAGTCCCCAGCTTTATTAACATAACATTTGCATTATTGCCATTCTTTTTGTTATTTCAGACTTTCTTTTAACATGGGTCATTGACCATAAGCTAGTATAAATTTTGCTTCATTACAATTTGCATTAGATATATTTAAAGCCTTTCCATCTGATCAAGGCCTCACATTTTTTTTTAATTTAAAAGTTCCAAACATCAAACATTTTGAAAACCCATGGATAGTGCATATCCCAGTGCTCTAAATGAAATGATGTCAGCAAACAGCCAGAGTCTGACAATCCTCAGTGGAACAATTTTAGCTAATTTCAAAGAAGAAAAATAGTTTCCATATTTCACAGAAAGTGTTCTGCTAATAAACATAACAGAGGAACAGTTACTTTTTTTCAGGCTTCAAGAATAAGTATGTGTACATTAAGAAAATAAGCAAACAGCATACACTTTGATAAACCATAATTTGTATAAATCAAAAAGCAAGAACAAAGAATTACAATAGTTTGGTAACCAATGCCTTGTAAATACTAGTACTAAAATATTCAACTAAATAAGAACAGCCCTCACTCAGCAACTAGTAGTGCTTTGTATGTAATAGACGCTCAATAAATAAACTTTTGAATCCCTTGTTATTCAGTCCCTGGTTTGTTTGTTCACTCAGTTAATAATATTTGAGCTCTATGTTCTAGGATTTGAGCTAGGTGCTTGGTAATAAAAAAAATTGAATAAAACAGTCTCTGTCCTATGTATCTAATATGGAAGTAAGAAGAGTATTAGTTATTAAATATTTGAATGCAGGTAATGGAAAATAGAATGACACTAATTATGATTCAAACATTACAGATGTTTATATCATCTCACTTAACAACAAGGCAAGATGTAAGTGGTTCCAGGGATGATTTGGTGACTCAGTGAAGCCCAAAGACCCAGGTTATTTTTATATTTCTGCTTGGAAATCCTTAGATGTTGCATTTTCCTCCTCATGCTTGTCACCATTGGTTGTGAGATGACTAGAACAGTGTCTGGCTTTATAATTCATATTCACAACAAGGAGGAGGAAGAAAGGGCGACACCAGAAAGTTCTCTTCTTTTGTCTAAACTTTTTTTAAAATTAGGAAACAAAATATCTTTCCCAGAAATATGGCAGCATACTTCCTCTTATGCTTTACTGGCTAGAACTGGCTACCCTTAGGTACAGGGGGACTTTCTAACCCCTGTAGTAGGAGGGATAAAGAAAGGAGTTGGAAATGGCTATCCAGCTAGCAAAGGCTACCCCAAGGAGCTAGTGCACTATGAAATACCTCTGGGGCCTTAAGTTTCTGTAGCAACCTGAAGATTAAAAATCTAACCTATCAGGCCAGGCGCAGTGGCTCACACCTGTAATTCTAGCACTCTGGAAGGCCGAGGCAGGTGGATTGCTTAAGCTCACAAGTTCAAGACCAACCTAAACAAAAGTGAGACCCTGTCTCTACTAAAAATAGAAAAACTGAGGCAAGAGGATCACTTGAGTTGGAGGTTGCTGTGACCTATGATGCCATGGCATTCTACCCAGGGCAACAGCTTGAGACTGTGTCAAAAAAAAAATTTTTTTTTAAAAAATATTTATTCATTCAATAAGACTTATTTGAAGGCTTTCTCTGGGCCAGATCCTGAAGAGAGAGCAATGAATAAGACAGATACAACTCTTACCCTTGACTAAGGTGACTAGATTTTAACATTGGTAAAGCAGGACACCATTGACGGTGGGGGGGGGCGGGGCAGCAGGACCTGACAACAATGCAAACTTTGATAAGCAGTTCTCAATAATCACTTCTCAACAATTATTTGTTATTATTACACTTTAACATTATAAAATTAACAAAAATAATATAAAACTCATATCCTAGAGAAATAGCCACATGGCAGCTGAAAACCGTATATTCCCTTCCTGTTCTCCTGCCCCTTTGTGCATTCTTTCCAAAAATCGGGACTTTTTGTAAAGGCCGCTGGACAAGAGACAAATTGTTAAAAATCAGGACTGTCCCGCCAAAAGCGAGATGTCTGGTCACCCTACCCCTGAAGAACTTAAAAAAAAAGGGAAAATAGGCAGTAAGCAAATAATTATACTAAAATATGAAAGCTTATAACCACAATTAACCCCAAGTCCAGTTGCACTAGGCTTCTCTGCAGCTTAGAAACCCAGAAAGGACCTTATCAGCTAGATATAGGCACTCTTTTAACTTGATACCAATCCACACAATCAACCAACCAACCAACCAACCAACCAACCAACATATTTCAAGGGTGGATTTCAAACACAGGTATTAAAATGAGGCTCTTTTGCAGTTTCACAGGTATGCCTTTGGTGGATAATTTTTGTGTTCCTCTGCCAGCTCCCAGCTGTTTGCATTGTATTAGGAACCTAGACACTGACAAGGCAGATCAAACAGTTTCTCGGGGTAAGGTTGTAACCCTCTGCTGTTCTAACTTCAGCCTCTTGCCCTGCCTCTCTAGGGGCGGGAGGATGTGGCCAGACAGTGAGCATGGCTGCAGGCCAGCACAGGAGCCTGGGGAGCTTGCTCAGCGTACATGGGTAACGTTTGGACAAACTGGAGCTTCTGGAACATTCAGAAAGCAAAGCCCCAGCACTGAGAAAAACCTACAATGGACTCTGCTAGGCTGAAAAAACGGCTGGGCCACTTGTGGCAACATAAAAGGCCAACATCCCGGCCATGAGTAATGTGCTCTTGGCAGCTGTTAAAAGGGGCCTAAAACCCCACTGGCTCCCAGACCCAGCCGGACGGGCCAGGTGCAAGCTGACAGGAGAGCTGTGTTGACTCTAAAGGCCAGAGATGTTATTTTGAGGTTTGACTGTTTATGTCTCATTACTGCTAATTTCCATGAGTCTGCAGGCCTCCTTCTGTCAACCCCATCCCTGGTGGAGAAATCTATCTACACATGAAGGCTATTCACTAACCTACCCCCAGCCCAATTTTGTGTTTGATGAGAATCACTTCTGGGAATACAACAATCTTCATGTGGAAGTTTCTTAAGCAATTTTAGTTTGGGTTTGTGGGTCCCTCGCCTCTGAAGTCTCTCACTTGGTATAAGCAGGGCTGACCTGGGACATATTTAAACAAAGTTTTCACCTTTTAATTTTCTCCCCTTAGAATGCTTATAACTACTAAGACAGTGGCTTGTGCAAAACTATACAAGTATGAGCTTTCTTTTACACAGAAAACTAAATGGAAAAAGATCCAATTTCTAAGTAAAAAGAATCTGTAACATGTAGGATTAAATTTGGCCAGAAATGTGCAGGAGACAAAGGGCTCTCCTCCCCCAGCCTGTTAGTCTATTCCCCATGGAACCCTTTACACAGCCACTTCTAGCCCGTAATCCTGCCTTCCTCTGCCCCTACCAAAGACTTTTCTTAGCTTTTTACAATGGGAAATTCTAAACATAAATCAAATAGTATAAACGATCTCTCATGTACCTATCACGTCCTGCCATTTCTCTATGATCTATACCTCCACTCTCCCTCCTACTCCATTATTATTTTTCTTACAGTTTTTTAAGATAAAATTTACATACATTGAAATTCACAGCTCTTAGGTGTACAAGTTTGGCAAATGGATATATCATCCCGATAGTTTACACGCCATCACAATATAGATTCCCCCATCCCTTGAAAGTTCCCTCATATTCCTTTCCAGTCAATCCCTCCAGGCAACCATTGTTCTTTTATTTTTTTTCTAAATGTCAAAAATAAATTTATTTTGGCCTGTTTTAGGATTGACAAAGATTTTTCTGATTGATTTGTACCCTATCTGTGAACTCTACTCTTAATTTCCTAACATAAAATCTGGCTTACAATACACCTTCATCTCCTAGTAGGTGCTAATGGATAGATATGTTACCCATCTCAAGTCAAAACTTGGCACTTCACAGAGGTCTTTGGAGATAATGAGCATTAAAATCAAAAGGTTCCTCTTACAACCTGAGGCCTTGTGGCAAGATAGGGTAAGGGAGACGTTTGAGGGACCTTTCCACCTTTATCCCCCGGGCCTCTTGTATATGGTACCAGCCAGGGAAGCAGGTAGGCTTTGTGCACTGCTATACACACAGATCTTGCTTGAGAAATCTTGGCTTATAAATACTCTCTGCTTCCTTGCTTCATTACCAGAGCTTAGTCTCACTATTTTGGGCCCGTGTGCCCAAGCAGCTCCCCTAACCCTTTCTTCTGCTTGGCTGTAATACTGCTACTTCCTCTTGCTCTGAGGCCAGTCCTGACGTGGCTAACAGAGGCGCCAGGCCTCCTCCTCATGTTATGATTGTTAACCTCCCTGTTGAAGCGTGGGTTTGAATATTAGAAAATGCCTTCTTAAACAAGGATTTAAATTTTATTGTGGACAGCTAATATTAAGTTGTCTTCTTGAGGTAGGACAGCTACCTTTGAATGTAGCTCCAGGTCTTGGCAGAGAGGAGGGTTTATTTGTTGGTCACCTATTATGACTGGGCTCTTAATAAGTCTCTAGAATAAGCTAACTGCGAAATGTACCCCGCAAATAGGCTACTACAAGTCAAAGCTTTGACCCTTCAGATAAAGTAGGCTTTGGCTTTACTGAGGGACAATAATATCATTGTCCTCATTGTGATAATGATATTATCATCCTCATTGTGGCTATAGTATGTTGAGCACCCACCAACGGAGCAGACACTTTATATACATTATTTCCTCTAATGCTTTTGAAGGCAGCCATTTTAGTCTTCAGATAAAAAGGAGGAGGGAACAAATATTTACTGTGTATCAATTTACAACTGACATCCCAGCTTATGAAGTAGGCACTATTATTATCCCTTCTTAAAGATTAAATGAGTTAATGCATGTGAGGTCTTTAGAACAGTGTCTGGCCTAAGAAAGCACTACATAAACATTCACTTTAATTATTAGGTAATAAACTTGCTCGAGGTTGCATGGTCTTGAGCTGGTGGTCTTTTCCCCATGATACACCTGCAGGAATGCTACCTGATTCTCAGACCTAGAAGACATGGCACTAACCTTAGGCTTAATTGTTGGTGTTTGGCAGGGGGATGGTGGGGTCTGGAATCTACATTGGGATAGGAGAGGTTTCTTAGTACATTTTGCTGCTATAATAGAATGCCATTGACTGTGTAGCTTATAAAAAACACAAATTAATTTTCTTAAAGTTCTAGAGGCTAGAATGTTCAGAATTAAGGGGTCAGTCTGATCAAGGTCCCCTTCCTGGTTCTTTTTTTTTTTTTTTTTTTTTTGAGACGGAGCCTCAAGCTATCCCCCTGGGTAGAGTGCCATGGCATCACAGCTCACAGCAACCTCCAACTCCTGGACTAAAGCGAGTCTCCTGCCTCTGCCTCCCAAGTAGCTGGGACCACAGGCACCCGTCACAACGCCCGGCCATTTTTTGGTTGCAGCCATCATTGTTGTTTGGCGGCCACCTTAGGTGTACGTGGCTGGCGCCTTAGCCAATTGAGCCACAGGCACTGAGCCCCCTTCCTGGTTCTTGCAGTGTCTTCACAAAGCAAAAGGGTTGATGGAACTTTCTGAGGTCCCCAAAGTGCGCTAGTCCCATTCATAAGGGCTCTACCCCCAACACCTAATCACCTCCCAAAGGTCACATCTCCAAATACCAGTATATTGGGGATTAGGATTTCAAGATAAGAATGTGGGGGGACATTCTGTCCATAACAGATGAGACACTGCTGGAACCTGCTCCCTAGAATGCAACCTGCATTGCTGTCCTTTTTCAAAAGACTGTGCTGGTATAGCTGCCCATTACTCAGAGCCCTGGTCTCTGGGGGATGGCTGTTAGATCACAGATTTATTCAAGGTATTCTGTCTGTAAGAATGTAATATGAATGAATCTAAATATTTGTTAAGTGCCTATTGTGTGCTGAGGCAATTAAACAGGAGCGTGCACGTTTCAGCAGTTGTCTGGAATAATCCTTCCTATGACCTACAAGCCCTGGCTATTTCCTATTTTCTGACTTCATCTTCTGTCTTCTCCCCTTTGCTCACTGTCTTCCAGCCCCACTGACCATCTTCCTAGTCCACACCCAACTAATGCTCATCTTAGGACCTGCATGGAGAAGTACATACACTCTTCGCAGCCCAGAACAGTGCTTCCCCAGACCTGTTCGTAGCCAGCTCCTTCCCATCACTCAGGCCTCAGTTTTCAAACCCCCTTCTTCAGAGAGGCTTACCTAACTTCCATCTCCACTCTGCTTTTGTTTGTTTATTTTTTTAAATTGCATTGCTCTGTTTACTTCCCACTTAGTACTAATCCCCAACTAAAATTATCTTATAGTTACTTAGGAAGCTATATGAGGGTCAGACATTTTTGTCTGATTATTTAATGCTATTTTCCCAAACCCTAGAACAATGGTCTGGATATTTGCTGAATGCATGGTGGCTAATAATAAATAATAATAAGGATAATGTTTTGCTGCGACTCATGGTCATGAGGGCCTCCCGATAGGCAGGGGAGGCAGGGAGGGCAATTATCTATATATTGAAAAAAGAGAAACTGAGTTCCAATTGTGAAGACTGAGTCTAGACACAGGACTTCTTCCTATTTTACTAAAAAGGAAAATTGTTTATTTTTGCCTTGTTCATTACATGTTTGGCCATATTCTGGAGGCGGGAGGTTTTAAGTCTCCCTTTATTCTGAGGAAGGTTTTGCAGGCTCATGCCACAGCAGGAAAACAAAAATGCAGCTGAAACAGTGACTGAAGGCTCCTTGCAGAGCCTCCAGCAGGAGGTGGGGAATCTGCTGCTACTTTGTGGGTCTTTAAAACAGGAGGAATTTTCTTTTACTTTTTATGGTTTCTGGAAAAGCAATCCTAAAGTAGAAGATGAATAAAATGACTCTTTTATTCCTTATTTTATTAAGGAAGTATGAGATAACCATGTTGGTATGGAAGGGCAGGGGGGCCTGCTCCCTGGATAAGAACTGGATGTGTGGGGTGGGTGTGGGGTGGGGTGGATGTTTTCTCTGACAGTGGTAGGTGCCCTGTGTGATGGAATGATAGATACGTCCTACCTGAGGACAAAGTTTTATAAGACTCAGTTTTTAAAATCATACACACATACACACATGCACATAATCAGTGTTGTTATTTGCAGTTCAAAAAGATTCCTCAACTGGTAAAAGAATTATTTTACTGTCCAAATATATTTTGAGTTTATCAGGTACTACTGTTAGGCACATTTATATATAGTTTTTCAGTTTTTTATTCGATCTTTACAACCACCTGCTCCTTTTTTTTTTTTTTTTTAGGCAGGGTCTCACTTGTTCACCCAGCTACAGTGCAGTAGCATCATCATAGCTCACAGCAACTTCAAATTCTTGGGCTCCAGTGACCCTCCTGCTTCAGTCACCAAGTAACTGGGACTACAGGTTTGTGCCCCACACCCAGCTAGTTTATTTTTTGTTGAGATGGGCTCTCACTCTTGCTCAGGCTTGAACTTCGGACTTCAAGCAATCCTCCCCCAAACTTTAGCCTCCCAGAGGGCTAGAATTATAGGTGAGAGCCACCACGCCTGGCCCACCCTTTCTTTCCTTTGAGATGTTTTAGGCACAGTTTGCAGAGGAGACTAAAGCTCAGACAGTCAGTTAAAGGACCTTGCTCAAAGTTTCACCATAAGTAGCAGAAATAAATTTGGAGTTAAATCCAGTGTTCTTTTTAAAATGTAGTTCTAAATAGGGAATTGTCCTACAACACATAAAATATGATTCTGTTTAATGAAAGATTTGTCTTCATTTTTTTTTTTTTTAGGCATTTTTCCTTCAATCAACCACCATTTATTGTTCTTGTGTCACATCCATCTTTCAGGCACATATTCAGCGTATCAGCACGTTTAGCTCTACATGCCCCCAAGCACATGGCTCTGGCTCCACCATCCTGTTTTGAGGACCCATGTTTAGAAATCCATTCTGCTTAAAGAGAGATGAGGACAGTTTGAAAGGATGAAAAACAACCTGGTACAATTAACATGTCAATAGTGGCAACATGAAACCCAAAGTTGAGCAATTTGGGCCTGTGTGAACAAACAATTGAAATAATTTCAAGCCCCTAGCTTTATGAGTGGAGCGTGTGTGAGTGTGTGTGTGTGTGTAGGCACATGCTTGCACACAAGCCTAATTTACAGATTTTTAAAAATTGGTTTTAACCAATCATGGAAATAATTTTCACCTTAGTTTATTGGATTACCATAAGAATGTTTGGATAGAGAGAAACTGAAGATTCATGGAATTTCTAGGCCTGATAAATCCAGCCTCTGTATTTTTGAGACAAGGAAATAGAGGCTGAAAGAAACTCAGGGGCTCAAGGTCTCTCGGTTTAAAAAGGGATCCCAGGTACCTCAGCCTGTGGCTGTCAGGGGCAATTGCTTTGTTTCCACTGCTGGACTTCTGCTTGTTCTTACACAGAGATAGTCATTTGTGTCTGATGTGGATGATTCTTTTCCTCAGGTTCGGTCACATTGCAGTGTGGAAAGGGATTTAGTTTAATGCCTGAGTGGGCTAATGTGGTGCAAGAGGTTTATACACTGAAATACCTATGTGAAAACATCCTCACCTGGCATGTCCCTGGCGGCAGTCAGGCGCATGTGGACACCTTGTCCCAAGGAGGCTGGATGAAGGCCAGGAGTCTTGCACAGCAAGTGTGGGTGTTGAATCAACTTTGCTGGCTATGACTCTCCAGGGACTCTTCTTTGAAGATTATGAAACTCCAGCTAAGAGGATGGGCTTTCCTTACCAGCTTTACACACTGGATTAACGTTTTAAAAACAAACAACAGCTTCTCTACTTCTCTTTAGAGAAGCTTTTATTTCTCTGTTTCTGGCTAAGTAGTGTTTAGGGAAGGGAGAGAGAATCCTATTAGACGTAACAATATTTTTCTAGTTTTGATTTAATTTGCAAGACATTTTTAATTTGTGGGATGTGAAAGAAGCATAAATCAAGTGAATATGTTTATTGCATGTTTTAAAAAGAAAGCGCCTGTCTTTTAAAATACAAGAGATCCCTCTCTGTCTAATGATTGTTTCTTGGCATTTACTTGATACCAACGTTTTAAGAAAATAAATTTAGTTTCAAAACTAGGTAAAAGTATTTCTTGGGGTCACATAGCCCTGGTTGTCCAACTGAAGTATTTTTTACCATTTATTATTGTTTCAGGTAGGACAGGATTCTTCTTCTTCCCTGGTCTCATAGTTTGCATGGAAGACTTTCCGTAAAGTAACATTCCCAGTCTTTCTCTGATTTGTGTTTGGATGTAAGAACCGAGGCATGTGTGGCCCAGTCTTTTGGACTCAACTTCCCTTCTTCCCTTCACCTCAGCTGCCTGCAGAGAGCACATTCTCTGTTCTGTCCTTCATGTCCTATTGTTAGGGGTACATGTTTCATCCCAGTGAGAAAAGAAAGCCTTTGGTTTTTCCTGTGACTAAGCAGGTAAGTTTAATTTGGGGGCAAAATGTTAGTCACAGATCTAGAGCCACATTCTCCAATCCAGCCTTACCAGCAATCGAGGTAAAGTTTTGATCTTCAGTTTTCTGACATGTGTCTATCTCTCAGTTGACCTTAAACTCAGGAGGAGAAAGCAGAGTCTCTGAAACCTCAGGAGAACAGTAGCCCTCTCTGAATAGGTAAGCAAGACCTGTGGGAGGAGATGCCAGGGAACTGGGCGGTGCTGCCAGTACCTTTCCTGCGTCTCACCCACCCTGGGCCCTGGCATCACGGCAGCAGCCCCTTGTGGCCAGGCGCCTCCAACAATGAGGAGTCACCTTTTGCTTTCCTCTCCTCTTTGTCTTCCTGACAGCTTCCTCCCGCTGATTCCAGAGGATCACCAGCCAGGCAAGGTCAGTCTGGGCTTGCTCTGTCTTCACAGCTAACAGCATTTTCACATGATGCTCTTTTTGCTTTTTTTTTTTTTTTTTTCTGAGACAGAGTCTCACTTTGTTACCTTTAGTAGAGTGCTATGGCATCACAGCTCACAGCAACTTCAAACTCTTGCACTCAAGCGATTCTCTGGCCTCAGCCTCCTGAGGAGCTAGGACTACAGGTGTGGCCCACAGTGCCTGGCTATGGTCTCGCTCTGGCTCAGGCTGGTCTAGAACCTGTGAGCTCAGGCAATCCACCTGCTTCGACCTTCCAGAGTGCTAGGATTAGAGGCGTGAGCCACTGCGCCCAGCCCTCTTTTGCTTTTTGCATCTCAATTTCTTTGTTTCATTCTCTCCTTGAAAGCCCCTTTGGCCTGTCCTGATCCAGTGGCGTGACCTTTGTGCTCCTCTCTGCCACCCAGGTGGGGTTCTTATGTTGGTTTTTGTGCTTTTGCTAGTAGTCATCTCCTTCATCCTCTCTCTCATCTGAGTCCAGACATTTCTTCTCTTTTTTAAGGACACATGCAGCCCCATCTCCACCTTCTCCTTGTTCTTCTTCCCTAGACTTTTGCTTTTCTGAGCTGTGCGTTTATCTCAGTGCTCCTGTACTGCTTTTTTGACTCCCTTTCTCTCTTTATGCATTGCAGCACCCGTGACCTTAGTGGCCTCCTTCTGAGTGAATGGTTTTCTATGTGTAGCCTATTTTTTGGGAGTAGGAATAATCTTTTTGGTCAATATCTCCAGTATGGAAAGTGCTACTATGAACTGTCACAAATCTGAATCACTTAGGATTGAACTGATCTTTTTAAAATTTTAATTTTTATTTAAAATTTAAAAATACATGCCTATTAAGTTCAACTTGAAAAACAGAAGAAAGTAGGATAAATAAGATCATCACTCAAAATATCACCATTTTGGTGTATTTCCTTTAAAAACATTTTCTATGAGTAACACATCCTTCTAGCTGCCTTAGGAATTTTGGAGGGGAGGCTACTGATGTATTATGGATCACATTAGGAGCAGAATCTTGACTTCATAATTAATTGTGGTCTACCTAATTTATCTATACCTAGAGCTCTTTTTCAACTTAGAACCTCAGAAAGACCATGAGGTACTTTGTTAAGAATAACCAAACCCATTCCTTGTAAAGAGAACTAGGTTTACTTACAAGATTATATGCAATAAACCAAAAAAAAAAAAAAAAAGAACAGTAGCATCTGACTCCACTCCCTAGTTCTTCCTCACAAAGAACTAGTGATAACCTTTCCAGCAGTCTGAAAAATACTGGCTGCTTGTGGCTACTTCAGCTTTCTGTTTCCTTTGCTTAGTGCAGTGACTAAGCTCCCTCCAGGAGACTTTTTGCCTATGCTCTCCTTGGGCCTGCAGTCTCTCTGGCCAGTTGGTTTTCTCTTGGGCACTACAACCTTGGGAGGTTCATCGTCAATACCTTTCTCTGGAAAGAGTCATTGCTTCTGGAATCTAAGTTAAAGAAAGATATTCTCATAGGCTATGTTAAACACTTCCTGGATGATGTCATCTAACACTGCAGTCTCCTACAACCTAGCAGCCACTCAGAGGAACTAATGCTGGGTAATCATCCAATAATGTGGGCTACATAGATATAGGGATTTATTTTAAAATGCAGTTGTAAATTATATAATATACTACATATACCTAATTAAAGACAGGGTTTTCCTAAAGGTATTCTTCAGAAAAGAGTCACCATATGTTCAAGTCCACACAAAGTCCATCATATTGTAGAAGGCTCTTTCTCAATTATTTCGTTTTGAATAACAACACAAGTGTTAAGGGAAGACATGTTAGCTTGAGAAAAACTTCAGTCAATGCTAGTTTTTCATGTTTATTGAGGTCATCTGCTAGAATCTTTAAAAGTTAGTGAAAAAAAATTTGATATGGAGTCAATAATTCATTCCTGAGGTTATGACCACATAATCATAAGTGCTGGTTACACTTACAAAGAAAGTTTTTAAAAGATTACTTTAAAAAGCATAGTGGTTATATTAATGAATATTCCAAATACATACCCACGTAGCAGATTTGGAAAATCATCCATCCTACAATTCAATAACAAAAAATATTCAATTAAAAATGAAGACAAGACCCAAATAGACATTTCTCCAAAGAAGATATATAAATGACAGACACGTGAAAAGATGATCAGCATCCTTAGTCAGGGAGGTACAAATCGAAACTGTAACGAGATGCTATTTCATACCCACTAGGTAGCTAGAATCAAAAAGTCAGATAACAACAAATGTTGGTGAGGATTTGGAGACATCAGAATTCTTATACCCTGCTAATAGGAATATAGCTGCTTTGGAAAAAAGTCTGGAAGTTCCTCAAATGACTAAAGTTAATAATTACCATATGATCTAGCAATTCTCCTCCAGTATATGGCCAAGCAAAATGAAAACTCAAGTCCATATACAAACTTGTACATCAATGTTTATAGCAGTTTTATTCATAATCACCAAAAGGTGGAAACAACCCAAATGTCCATCAACTGGTGAAGGGATAAACAAGATATTGTACATTCATACCTTGGAATGTTATTTGGCTACAGAAAGGAATGAAGTACTGATACATGCTACAGCATGAATGAGCCTTGAAAATGTCATGCTGAGTTCAAGAACCCCATCCAAAGGACTGAATAATAAATGATTCCATTTGAATGAAAATCCCAGACAGAGAACTCTATAGAGCAGAAAGCTGATTAGCAGTTGCTTAGGGCTTAAAGAGAGGATGAGGAGATGAGGAAATGGTAGTTAAAGGGTCTGGGGGTTTCTTTTTGAGATGATGAAGATGTTTTAAGATTGATTCTGGCGACAGTTGCATAAAAATATAAAAAACCATTGGATCGTATACTTTAAACTGGTGAATTGCATGATATGTGACTTCTATCTCAAAAATCCAACATCTCTCACTGAAATATGGTTATCTACTGAAAAAAAGACCAAGTACCCTAATACTTTACAGTTGGTTGGTTGTGGCTTGCAATAAAAATTCTAGGGCCAGGAACCTAAATAAAATTTAGAAAGTAGTATGTCACATATAAGAGAAAACAAAAATAAAACTAAGAAACACACACATTATGTCATTGTTGATGTTAAGGAACCAACACATTATTGTGAAAACTGATAAAGAAAGAGAAGGAATCAAGTACCTATCCTGCCTTTCCTGAATTCCAGCTAATAAATGAAAAAGGAATGACAAAATATCATCATTTTGCATCTCTTCTGAAATAATGAATCTAGGTAATGATGACCCATGGTTATAATAACAAAAAAAGAAAAACAACAAAGCATAACTTGCTTCCTGATGAAAGTACTATAAAATACTCTTGCCAATAACCAAATATAATGTGACTGTTATAAAGTCTCCACAGCTAACTACTAGTTCCCAGGAGATGAAGAGAAGCAGAGGAATATAGTAAATGATACCACAGGGATGCAATAAACAAAATTCCAGGTAGGGGAAACACTAAAGGGCAAATCACTGAAGCCAGAAAACACAAGACACGTACAGATTAAAAGAGAATTAAAAAAACATATCAACTAAATAAATGTAAGGTATGGAACTAGTCTGGATCCACATTTAAACAATTTTAGGAGACAATTGGGGAAATTTGAACACTTGCTAAATATGATGATGTGAAAGAATTATTAATTTTTTAGGTGCTATACTGGTGGGTTTTTGTTTAAAAAACCTTTATCTTAGGGTTACATATTGAAATATTTTTTGATGAAATATGATGTATTAGATTTGTTTAAAAACATATCAGAAAGGAGGGCAGGGTATGAAGATTATAAACAAAGTATTGGCCATGAATTGATAACTGTTAATAATTCTTTTTCTTTTCTTCCTTCCTCCCTCCCTTCTTTCTCTTTTCTTTTTTCCTCTCCTCTGTTCTCCCCTTCTTTTCTTTTGAGACAGGGCCTTATTCTCACACTACATTCCTGGAGTGTAGTGAAGTCATCATAGCCCACTACAACCTTGAACTCCTGGCCCGAAGCCATCCTCTACCTTGGCCTCTCAAAGTGCTGGGATTACAGGCATGTCCACTCTACCCAGCTAAGACTTCTACATACTGCTGTTTATGCTTGAGATTTTTAAAGAGTAAAGTATTATGCTGCAAATAATTTGGACAGAAGTGAAGATAAGGTGACTTGGAATATTAGTAGATAACATCTCTTAAGATATGATGAAAAGATACTGCTGTCATAGCTCAAGCGGCTAAGGCCCCAGACACATACACCAGAGCTGGCAGGTTCGAATCCGGCTGGGGCCAGCCATACAATGACAACTACAACCAAAAAATGGCTGGGCATTGTAGTGGTTGCCTGTAGTCCCAGCTACTCGGGAGGCTGAGGCAAGAGAATTGCTTAAGTCCAGGAGTTAGAGGTTGCTGTGAGCTGTGACATGGCAGCTCTCTTCCCAGGGTGATAGCTTGAGGCTCTGTCTCAAAAAAAAAAAAAAAAAATAGATACCGAAGTCAAACATGTCTGTGAAGAGTTTGAATAAAACTTTTCCATGAAATGTGGAATGGAAAAAAGCAATTTTAAAACATAGCTTATTTTTTTATACATGTGATTTTATATATGCATTTTAAACTAAATTAATACTTTAGATATATGGCTTGGCGCCTGTGGCTCAATTGGCTAAGGCGTCAGCCACGTACACCTAAGGTGGCGGGTTCGAATCCCCAGCCTGGGCCCGCCAAACAACAATGATGGCTGCAACCAAAAAATGGCTGGGCATTGTGGCGGGCGCCTGTGGTCCCAGCTACTTGGGAGGCGGAGGCAGGAGACT
>CAUYQV010066681.1:0-23844 GCA_963574575.1 Galagoides demidoff
GCCCCCAGGCCCCATTCCCCCCCAATGGTGTCCTGCTTTACCAATGTTAAAATTTGGTCACTTTAGCCAAGAACTATCCTATGTCATTTTGCATAAAACTGTGGCTTCCAAGAATATATCTACAACATTAAATGAATACTTAATTGGACTTAAGTTTCTGTCTGATACAATTGATTCTACCTGAAGAACTTAGTTTGAACTCCTCTTTTGAAGAGTTGTTCTATTAGCAATAGTCTTGGTTTTTGTTTATCTGGAAATTGCTTCATTTTTCCTTCATTTTGACAAATATTTTCTTCACTAATTATATTCTGTGAACATAGTTTTTCTGTTTTGTTGTGTTTACTCTCATCAACTTAAAGCTGTGCTTCACTGACCTCTGATTTTCGCAGTGCATGTCAAGAGGTCTGTTGTAATTCCTATCATTGCTTTTGAAGGTAATAGAGCACCACAGCCAGAGACCATTAGTCTCTAAAAAGACCCCCATAGTATTAACCCTTGAGACTTAACAGAGCTACATAGATTTTTAATTCATTCATAAAAAATAAATTGAAAAAATGGCTTTAAATGTGGTACTTATAATTTTTTTGTCAAAAAAGGTATATATGAAGCATAAAAAGGATAGATGAGAAGTCAGGATATTTTGATAGCATATCTCAGGACAGAGAAAATCTTAAATAATGATTTCTTTGAATTTTGTAGAAAATTAAAGGAAACATAGGCAACATAAGAGATAGAAATGAAGGACACCCTCTTCTAAAGTGCAGGAAAGGGAACATGTGAATAGCAAACTAGTATCTCAAATGACTTTCGAATACTTTCGTTCTTTGCCATTTCAAATTAAGAAATATTAGAGGTCCAGAAAAAAAATCCACTCAATTACAATGGATTGATGTTTAACAAAAATTCCAAGAACACACAATGGGGAAAGTATAGTCACTTCAATAAGTGATGTTAGCAAAACTGGATATTCACACACAGAAAATGAAATTGCATGTATATCTCACACCACATACAAAAAATAAATTCAAAATGAATTAAATACTTTCAAAAAAGATCTGAAACCATAAAACTACTAGAAGAAAACATAGAGAAAAAAGCTCCAGGACATTGGTTTGGGCAATAATTTTCTGAACATGATCCATAAAGCTTAGGCAATAAAAGTAAAAACAGAAAAATGGGATTCCATCAGTCTACAAAGCTTTCATACAAAAAAGAAACAAGCAATAGAATAATGAGGCAATCTCTAGAATAGGAGAAAGTATTTGCAAATTTCACAGCTGCTGAGGAATTAATATACAAAATATATAAGGAACTCAAACAACAGCAGATATTAAATAAAGCATAAGCCAATTAACAAATGGGCACCATACCTGAATAGACGTTTTTCAAAAGAAGACATACAGAAATGGATAACAAATATATATTTTTAAATTATCACAAATTTCAAGGTAATGCAATTTAAAGTCACTTCACATTTGTTAAGATGTCCATTATCAAAAGGACAAAAGATAAATGTTGGTAAGAATGTGGAAAAGAAGGAACTCTTGTACATTGCTAATGGAAATATAAATTGGTTTAGCCAAAATGGAAAATGATATGAAAATTCCACAAAATAACAAAAATAGAAGTACCCATAATCAAGTAATTCCACTTCTGGGTATATATCCAAAGGAAATGAAGTCAGTGTGTCAAAGAGATATCTGTACTCTCATGTTCACTTCAATCTCTTCACAATAGCCAGGATACAGAATCAACCTTAGTATCCATCAACAGATGAATAGATAAACAAATTATACTTCACATAAACAGTGGACTACTATTCAGCCTTTAAAAAGAAGGAAATCTTGCCATTTGCAACCACATGATTGACCCTCATGAACATTATCTTAAATGAAGTAATCTGGGCACAGAAAGGCAAATACCACATGATCTCATTTACATGTGTAATCTTTAAAAAAAAAATTGATGTCATTTGTAGTTGTCATCTTTTTGGCTGTGATTGTTTTTGTTTGTCTTAATAAAGCCTCTGTGTTTGTGTCTGCTGAGCTATGGAAACTCAACAGAGTAAGTCTTTGACACCTTTACAACATATGCTAAAGAATTTCACTGCAGGGTTCTCAGATGATTATGGAGTTCAGTTCTCAAAGAATCACCTTCAGGTCCTCAGTGGGGTCGAGTAGCTGAGTTTTAATATGGAGTGGTCATCAATAGGTTCCCTGGACCCAGCCCTGGTGACTGCAATACACCAAGTAGTCACTGGGCAGCCAGGTCACCCAGACCAATTCCCTTATATTAACCAGTGGCTCAGTTTAGTTTGAAGTTAGCCCCTATTTGGCCGCAAGCTTGTGCCACAGGATCCTATTTTGCATTCCTCTTTGCCTGTCCACACCCACAGACCAATGAGCTCCTGACCCTCCAGGGAGGGAGAGGACTTATTGCCTCACTACCACATGGGAAGGCCATCTTCACCCGTGATTTCTTCTACTGAGGAACTCTCATCAGTTCCTCAGTGGGAGGCTCCTATTCCCCAACAATATCCCCATTCAGCCCTGGAATCTCGCCTTCAGTCCTGCACAGACCAGAATGGGGCCCCAAATCCTCCCCCTTTGCAAGATGCCCCCCCAGGGAAGGAATTGGGAGAAGCAACCGACCCTTTCTTGTCTATGTTCCCTTCTCTACTTCCCAAAACCCACCTTTCTCAGAAAATCCACAGGCTCTTATTTTCTTGATTGAGTCCATTTTCTGGACTCATCGTCCCACTTGGGATGATTGTCAGCTGATTCTCCTGATACTCCTCACAGCAGAGGACTGAGCCAGGGTTCGAACAGAGGCCAGTTCTGGAGATGCTAGAGATACAGAGAGATTTAAATAGAATTTTCCCGGAGGAGCAGCCAGAGTGGGACCCCCAAAACTTAGTGGGGTTCTGGGCTCTAGAAACTTTCTACATGTCTCTTTTAACTGGTTTGCGGGCAGCAGCCTGGAAATTTAAATTTGTCAAAAACAACTGAGGTGGTCCAAGGCCCAGATGAATCACCTGGGGCATATCTGGAGAGTCTCAGAGAGTCCTTCCAACTATACACCCCATTTGACCCCTTAGCTCCAGAGAATGCTAAAACTGTGAATGTAGCCTTTGTTTCCCAGTCAGCTCCAGATATCAGAAGGAAGTTACCAAAGTTAGAAGGATTCACAGGCATGAACATTTCTCAGCTTTTAGAGACAGTCCAAAAGGCCTATGATAACAGAGATACTGATAAACAGAAACAGAGAGAGTGTCGTGCCAGCAGGCTAAAGTTATTACAATAGCTCTGAAGACAGTGCAAGGGACCAAATGTATCTTCAAGAACATGGTGGAAAGACTGGTGGCCCCAAATAGCAGGTCAGTTAGAATGGGAACACTTGGAGAGAGACCAATGTGCATACTGTAAGGAAAAGAGCCAATGGAGAAAAGACTGCCTTGAGCACAGGCCCAATAAGGCCTTGGCATTATCAATTGAAAAGGATAATGATTATGACTGATGGGGTGGGGGCTGTTTCCCACTAGGCCCCTGAGAGCACCAGCCACAGTGGGGGACTGCCAGATCTGATTCCTGGTGGACACTGGGGCAGAGCGATCTGTTTTGCAGGAACCACTGGCACTGTTGTCTGAAGAACATATTCCCATTCAAAGAGCCACTGGAGCCACTCGGATGAGTCCAGTCACCCAACATTGGACTGTGAACCTTGGATAGAAGCAAGTGACTCACACTTTCCTGGTAATCCCAGACTGTCCTTATCCCCTCTTGGGCAGAGACTTGATCCAGAAACTCTGGGCCACCGTTTTGTTCTCCCCACAAGGAGATGAAATGGTCCTTGATTTGAGTGTCTCTCTGGCTTCTGAGGCCCCAGTCTACCAGTTACATCTATCCACACCTTTGTCTGAAGAGTACCTTCTCTTCAGTAATCCTAGAGGAGAGGAAAAAGCAAAACCAGCAGCCCCCACACTGTTGACTCAGCTATAAAAAGACTTCCCCTTAGTGTGGGCAGAATCAAATCCCCCTGGACTGGCCAGCCACCACCTCCTAGCTCCTTGCTGGAGACTCCCTTGTTTGGGTCCAGCAGTACCTGATGAGCCAGCAAGCCCCCCAAGGGATAACTCCCCATGTCCAGTGTGTACTAGAAGCTGGAATCTTAACTCCCTGCCAGTTGGCCTGGAACACACCATTTCTTCCAGTCAAGAAGCCAAGGTCATCAGACTTCTGGCCAGTGTAAGACCTCCAGGAGGTAAACAAGCAGATGGAAACCATTCATCCAACAGTTCTAAACCCTTACACTCTCTTGAGTCTCCTCTGACCAGAATTCCAGATGTTTACAGATCTAGACCTGAAGGATGCCTTCTCCATTCCACTGGCTCCAGCCAGTCAGTAGACCTTTGCCTTTGAATGGACTGACCCAGAGACCAGAATGACCAATCAACTGACCTGGACAAGGCTCCCCCAGGATTAAAAAACTCTCTCAATCTCTTTGGAGAAGTCTTGAAAAAAGACCTGAAAATCTTCAAAGACAGGTATATGAACTATGTTCTTTTATACTTTGTTGATGGCATCCTGCTGGCTGCTACAAATTATGAAGATTGCTTTTTTTTGTTTGTTTTGTTTTGTATTTTTAATTATTTTTTTTTACTGAATGTTAACTATGTACATTAATGCACTTCTGGGGTAATGAAGATTGCTTAATAAGTACTTGGGATCTCCTCCAGTACCTTCAAGATCTAGGTTACAGTGTGTTAGTAAAGAAAGTGCAGTTATGCTTGACAGAGGAGATGTACCTCCGGCACATGTTGTCAACAGGGTGACAGATGCTAACTGGAGAAAGAAAACAAACAATCCTGAAAATCCTAACTCCTGCAACCAAATGGCAAGTCTAGGATTTCAAGGGGGTGGTGGGTTACTGCTGACTGTGGATCTGCAGTTTTTCTGAGATTGCAAAACCCCTGTATGCTACCACTCTGGGGAAGGACCTCTGCAGTGGAGACAGCAGGAATCCCAGGCCTTAAAACTTTGAAACAAGCCCTCATAACAGCCCCAGCTTTGGTTTGACAGACATAACCAAGCTGTTCCACCTATATATACATGAAACAAGAGGTATTGAAAAAGGTGTGCTGACCCTGACTCTAGGGCCATGAAAGTGGTGGCTTATTTATCTAAATGCCTAAACCAGGTAGCCTCTGGGTGGCCAGGCTGTCTGCAAGCCATTACAGCCAGAGCCCTACTGGTTTGGGAGGTGGGCAAATTAACTCTGGGATAGGACTTGATTTTGACAGCTCTGTATGCTGTGGAAACACCCCTCCAAGGGACCCGTGGTCATTGGATGTCCAATTCTAGGTCACCCTATATCAAGCCTGCTACTTGATTAGCCATGAGTGCAGTTTGCTCAAACACAAAACCTGAATCCTGCTACACGATGCCAGATGATGACCCAACAGAGCCAGTGCACAACTGTGAAGATGTCCTAGACTACTCCCAGCACTGGTGCACTGTCTTGCAAGACACACCATTCTCAAACACCAACACCACAGTATTCACAGATGGCAGTGGCTATATATGGGAAGGCTCCTGGAAAGTAGGAGCAGCAGTGATCACACAAAAGGATGTACCCAGGGCACAAGCTCTTCCCACTAACAGCTCAATACAAAAAGCAGAACTGATTGCTGTCACAGGCTCTTAGATGGGGAAAAGACAAGGTCATTAACATTTACACTGACAACTAATATGCCTTTATCACAGCACACATCACAGGAAAACGGTATATAGAGAGAAGCTTACTGACATCAGCCAGAAGGCTATTAAAAGCAAAACTGTGGGATAATTTAATCTCCCACCTTACATGCACTCTTTTAATAAAAACTAGGAATTTGGGCAAAAGCAGTTTTGTGAAGTATTGTAAGCCTTGTCAGAAGCTTAAGCTGCCTTGGATAAGCAGGCAAACCAGAACCTGCAGAACAGGAAAAACTTTCTGCATGGAACTCTGATTGCACTGTTGTTCACTCAAGCAAGTCGGATTAATAGCCCTCTGTGCAGGGGAACAATTCCAAGGTTATGTGTGTGATAAATCCTTTTTTCACCATGTCTCACAGCGGGTGGCTTCCAAGGCTGTAAGAAAAACAGAACTGTTAAGCTTAATTCCTATAACTAAATTAAGTACTTGTAAGAATAAATCACCCCCTTGCTCCATCTATTGAACTTTATAGAAATAAAGTTTAGAATGCATGGTTGCTTAAGATATAATGTAGTTGTTTTTAAGTAGCTATGTTAGTTTTTTAGATTTGGTGTTTTCATTTAAGGTTGGAATCAGAATAGAGAATGTTAATTATAGATTATTGATTAATGTGGTGTACATCATTTACTGATTATAAAAGGCTTTTGGAAATAAAGATGATTGCTACTTGCCATCCCATGAGCAGTAGTCTGTTTCAAGCTTTCATACTATTTTAGGCATGGACTTACACCTGGGGCGAGACTTTCTCCGTTCTCTTACAGAACTTTCCACCAACATAAAACTGAAATTCTGGTGCTACTAAAACCCCTCTGGTTTCTGAAGAAGGTTGCTATCATCCATTGCCAAGGCCATAGAAGTCTGACACCCCAGTGACCACAGGCAACCGCCTGGCAGACAAAACCTCCCGAGAAGTGGCTCTGATACTGGTGAAACCCCTTGAGTTCCTAAATGAAATAGCAAGAGAAAAGGCTTGCAGAGCTAAAAATGAACCATCTCATGTAGCTCAAAAATTATTACCAATCACCAGAGTGTCGTTTCCAGATCCTAGTCTCATCACCACACCTCACTATTCACAAAAAGAAAGAGAAGATGCTAATAGCCTGTGGACAACAAAGACCACTAGTGGATGGCTGCAACTGCCAGGAGGCCAGATATATTTATGAGAATCAGTGGGAAGAGACCTAGTTCAGCAAATACACACAACCACCCATCTAGGAGCCAAGAAGATGCAAGAGTTACTGTGACCCAGGTATGCATTTAAAGGACTTTCAAAACCAACCCAGTCCACGGCAGCCCAATCCATCACTTTCAAAAAGGTTAACGCCAAGGTAGGAACAAGGTTTCTTGTGGAAATACAGCCCAGGGGGCATGTGCCAGGAGATAGTTGGGAAATTGACTTTACTGAACTCCATTCTGCCAGTAAAAGATATAAATATCTCCTGGTGCTAGTTGACACCCTCTTCAGGTGGGTAGAAGCTTTCCTGATCCAAAATGAAACCACTTTAACCACTGCAAAAATGCTTCTAAATGAGATATTCCCTAGGTATGGACTATTTTTTTTTCAATTGGCTCAGATAATGGGCCAGTGTTCATTTCTGCCTTGAACCAAGTGATCAGTAACATCCTAGTTATATGGTGGGAATTCCATTGTGCCTACTGGTCACAGAGTTTGGAACAGGTAGAAAGAATGAACTGGATCCTAAAAGAAATGAACAAAACTCGATGATGAGACAGGTGTACAGTGGACAGAGCTCCTGCTCTTAGGCACCCTTAGAGTAAGATGTACCCCGTATAGGACTGGTTTTATTCCATGTGAAAACATGTATGAGAGACCTCCCCCACTGCCTCCCCACATACATGATCCTCAATTAGCAGGAATAACTAACCAGACTCTTTTTAAAGTACCTACAGTCCTACTCCCAGATCCAGAAAGACATCTAATCCCAGATTCGAGGCACTTACACAGGATCCCAGAGGAACTAACCAGGACCCCGAAAGTGCCTTCCACTCTGGAGATCGAGTGTATGTCAAATCATTCTAGAAAGAAGGACCCACCCTGAGGTGAAAAGGCCCTTTCACTGTCATCCTCACTAACCCAACCACTGAGAAATTCGATGGCTTTTCAGCATGGATCCACCACTCCCGTGTGAAGAAAACCATTGGGACAGCAGAATCCACTGGAAGGTAGTACCAGGAGAAGACTCCCTCAAGCTAAGACTGTTAAAATCTTAACCTGCATGTCCTCTTCACTTTAACCCTTGCTTCCTCCCCCTCTTATTTTGTATTACTTGACAGGAAGGGGAAGGGCTTACTAAATACAACCTGGGAAAAGAATACTGTAGGCCTGGTTTTCTACACTGCCCTATACAAGTAATTAGGCCCATATCATGCAGCCCATTACAGAAAATCCTGGTCATGTGAGCTGATGAGCAGCTACTCCAATGATGTACAGCATGGATCACTCATCTTAAATCCCTATTACAGAGCAGTGCCTTTACTATTAATGATACCAAGCATATTACTGTAAAAAGACCAGAGGTTTGTCACAATTACCTTGAGAGAGATTGCTGGGCTTATACAACACCTTGAACATGTGACTCAATTTCAATCCAGGTGCAAAAACCAAATGACTGAGTCTGGTGACAGAAACAGACTTGGAAACTCCGACTCTACAGTGTGCCAGTCTCAGGTGACTCAGTTTTTAATTAAATTAGTTCACCCACCCAAGATTCCCCTGAGACCAGTGAGGTCACTGGCTGAATTACAGGACCCACTGTTCAACTCTTTTAATCCAGAGCTCAGTTTCCCCACACCCAATAAGAAACCACACCATAGGCTCGGCGCCTGTGGCTCAAGTGGCTAAGGCACCAGCCACATACACCTAAGGTGGCAGGTTTGAATCCAGCCTGGGCTTGACAAACAACAATGATGGCTGCAACCAAAAAACAGCCAGGCGTTGTGGAGGGCACCTGTGGTCCCAGCTACTTAGGAAGCAGAAGCAGAAGACTCACTTGAGCCCAGGAGTTGGAGGTTGCTGTGAGCTGTGATGCCATGGCATTCTACCCAGGGTGACAGCGTGAGGCTCTGTCTCAAAAAAACAAAACAAACAAACAACAACAACAAAAAAAAAAAACAAAGAGGAAGTTACATAGATGTGTGTGCAGATAAAGGTTGGGAAAAAATGGATGGGCATGGTGGGTCATACCTGTAATCCCAGTACTCTGAGAGACTATGGTAAGAAGATTGAGTGAGCTCTTCTGTTCAGGACCCAAGCTCCAGTAAGAGTGAAACCCAAACTCTACTAAAAATAGAAAAATAACATAGGGGTTGTGGATCACACCTCTAGTTTCACATACTTTGCAGACTGAGGTAGCAGGATTGTTTGAGTCCAGGATTTTAGGTTGCTGTGGCCTAGGCTGATGCCATGGCACTTTATTCTGTGTAAGGTGAACCCCTGCTTCAGAAGGGAAAAAATAAAAGGAAAAGAAAAGAAAACTTGGAGAGGTGATAAATTATGGATTGTGGGGATGTTTTTTCATAGGTGTCTATTTATCAGATCATTTCTAATTTGTCCTGTTATATGTTTTGGAGGCAATAGTCTTACTCTATTGCCCTGGGTTGAGGGCCATGGTGTCATAGCTCACAGCAATGTCAAACTCTTCATCTTAAGCAACCTTCCTGCCTCAGCCTCCCAAGTAGCAGAGATTATAGTTGTCCACTAAAATTTGTAGTTCTGTTTCTATCTTTTTTTTTTTTTTAGTAGCGACTGGGTCTCACTCTTTCTCAAACTTGTTTTGAATTCTTGACCTCAAGCAATCCACCCACCTCAGGCCCCCCAGAATTCTAGGATTACAGGCATGAGCCAAGACACTCAACACAAATTATACATTTGAAATGTATACAGTTGATTTGGTGTCAATTATACCACAGTACAAATGCAGGAAAAGCATGTGTGGGTGTATCTCCCCTGTATACAATGTTAATTATTAATACAACTAAAATTAATTATTCCAACAAATAAAGATTCTGTATTGATTCTAACATTTATTATTTATTTATTTATTTCTGAGAGAGAGTCTCAAGCTCTCACCCTGGGTAGAGTGCTGTGACATCACAGCTTGCAGCAACCTCCAACCTTTGGGCTCAAGCCATCCCTTTGCCTCAGTTTTTCTATGTGGTAGAGATGGGGTTCTCACTTTTTCTCAGTCTGGTCTGGAATTTGTGAGTTCAAGCTATCCACCCACCTCAGCCTCCCAGAGTCCTTTAATTACAGGCATGAGCCACCATGCCCAGCCTGATTCTAACATGTAGCAGGAAGTGTCATCAAATAATATACAATTAAGGAGTTCAACCTATCTGCTTCTGGCTCTCACAAAGAGTTATGCTACCAAACATGTCCAACAGTTATAAAGTAGTCTTGGGAACTAGACTTCTATTCTTTGGTAGGCCTAATATCAACTTCACCATAGTCACATTCCAAGACAATTACTTTAGTATTACATAGGAGCCTTGATGTAAACAAGATAGCAAAAAAAGCAAGGCATGGCTCAGCACCTGTGGCTCAAGAGGCTAAGGCGCCACATACACCTGAGCTGGCAAGTTCGAATCCACACCAGGCTCACCAAACAACAATGGCAGCTACAAACAGAAAATAGCCTGGCATTGTGATGGGTGCCTGTAGCCCCAGCTTCTTGGAAGGCAGAAGCAGGAGAATTGCTTTAGCTCAGGAGTTGGAGGTTGCTGTGAGCTGTGGTGCCATGGCACTCTACCCAGGGAGACAGCTTGATTCTCTGTTTCAAAACAAACAAACAAACAAACAAGGAGGGTTTGTTTCTAGTCCTTATCTTAAACATTGTTATTGTTATTAAATTTTAAGCCTTTTTAATTTTGTGAAGGCAAAAAGTGGAAACCTAATAAATACATGTATATGTAAAAAAAAAAAAAAAAGCAAGCCATTACTTATTCCCTGAAAAGAGGCTTCTGTTCACTACAATGTAGTAGATATATGTATTTAATGATTATTTTGGAATGAAGAAAGTCAGAATTCCAAAATTGATGCCTTGCTTCCTTTATAAGCAGAAAGAACAACAATGCAGACAACAGTTAATACAGCAGTGATTCAAGAGGTGATTCAATTTTCAATGATTGCCCTTTCATTAGCAATATTTATGGAAGACTTAAGTGACAAGTGATATACTAGGTAATGAAGACACAGTAGTAACAAAAAATGACACACTCCACCACTAATAAATTTACAAGCAGGCAGAATAGCTGAATAACTACAAGGTTGTACAGGACGTCTATGTTGGTTGAAGGTTCACAGAAATGGAGAGAGCGTTGCCTCAGGTGTAAGTCCGTGCCTAAAATTGTATCTATGCAAGAAACAGACTACTGCTCATGGGATGGCAAGTAGCAATCATCTTTATTTCAAAGGGTCTTTTATACTCAGTAAGTCACATACACCACCTCAATCAATAATCTATAATTAACATTTCCTACTCTAGCCTAACCTTAAAAGGAAACACTGAGTCTGGGAAACTGACTTAAAAACAACCATATCATTTTTTAAGCAATTATGCATTCCAAACTTTATTTCTATAGAGTCAAAATCAACAGATGGAGCAAGGGGGTAATCTATTTTACAAGCACTCAGTTTAATTCTAAGAATTAAGTTTTAAAGGAGCTTGGAAGCCACCCACTGGAAGATGTAGTAGTTTTCCATACATGTCACCTTAGACTCATTCCCTTGCACAGAGGGCTATCAACCCTTATCAGCTTCGGTGAACAGCAGTGCAGTCAGAGTTCCATACAGAAGGTTGCTAATCCTGTTCTGTAGGTTCTGGCCTGCCTGTTCTCTAAGGCGCAAGGCTTCAGACAAGGCTCCAATACTCACAAACTGTTTTTACTTATATTCTTAGTTTTTCAAAAGAGTGCAAGTAATGTGGAGATTATCTCACATGTCTATCAAAGAGGGTAACTCTAGCGAGACATCCAACTAAGCCCTGATTATGAGGACATTTTATCAGTAAAGGAAGAAGTTACAAGAGAAACACGGGAGTGAGTGAGACACAGTGGAGATTGATAATAAGTAAGATATGTCCACTGAGTGGCAGTTCCACAAAACAAGATTGCTTTTTAACTTCAACAACTGCTTTTTGATTCCAGGAATTGTATAGAATTCATGATCTACACACAAAAAGGCAGCCCAGCAAGCTGTGGCAGGGGCTGCTTCCCAGGACTCAAGGACTCGCCACTGCCCACTGCCAACTGCCAGATGGTGCCTTCAGAAAGGTGGTTCCAATAGTGACCCTCACAGCCTGATCCCACACAGCTCAGGCATATTCAACTCTTGTGGGAGATAGTGAGGGGGACAGGGGGTAAGCAGGGACATAGAGTGAAGGCATGAAAGTGAGTAATGGGAAGCAGGGAGAAAAATGCAACCTTCTCTAAGGTTTCTGAGCCAGAGCAAGACTCTATCTCTCAATTAGCCAGGTGTTGTGGCAGATGTTTGTAGTCCCAGCTACTTGGCAGGCTGAGGAAAGAGAATCACTCGAGCCCATGACTTTGAGGTTGGTGTGAGCTATGACACCATGGCACTTAATGGAGGGTGAAAAAGTGAGGCTCTGTCTCAAGAAAAAAAAGAAACATGCTTGGCACCTGTAGCTCAGTGGCTAGGGCACCAGCCACATATGCTGGAGCTGGCAGGTTCCAACCCAGCCTGGACCTGCCAAACAACAATGACAACTACAACCACAAAATAGCCAGGTGTTGTGGTGGGCACCGGTGGTCCCAACTACTTGGGAGGGTGAGGCAAGAGAATGGCTTAAGCCCAAGAGTTGGAGGTTGCTGTAAACTGTGACACCACTGCACTCTACTGAAGGCAACATAGTGAGATTCTGTCTCAATAAAACAACAACAACAATAACAACAAACACTTGAAGCATAGTGCACACACTGGCATGTTGTTCATGAGTATGTAAATAATAATGAAGAATAAAAAAACAATGAAGAAGAAGGAGGAGGAAGGAGAAAGAAAATACATGTATGTGTTTGTTTGTTTGTTTTTGAGGCAAAGTCTCACTTTGCTGCCCTCTGTAGATTGCAGTGGCATCATAGCCCGTAGCAACCTCAAACTCAATGGTTCTCAACCTTCCTAATGCCATGACCCTTTAATATAGTTCTTCATGTTATGGTGACTCCCAACCTTAAAATTATTTTCATTGCTACTTTGTAACTTTAATTTTGCTACTGATATGAATCGTAATGTAAATATCTGATATGCAGGATGCATTTTCATTGTTACGAATTGAACATAATTAAAGCATAGTGATCAATTACAAAAACAATATGTAATTATATATTGTGAAATATTTACTTCTAATTACAAATAAATAAAATTTTCTCTTGAAGCATGGTGTAGCATTGGTAACAGTCTTAATATAACATCAGTAAACTACATTGCTACATTTTGTGACTTTATGCATAAAGAGCCAACGTCAGTGCAAAGGTTGAGAGATTGCTTCTTTCTCACCAGATCAGAAATTCTCAGGACAATCTTTGCAAGAGTACAACTGTTGTACATAAAATTTCTGAGCCACGGAAGAAAAAAAGCGCTTCAGATAAATTTAAAAGATAATACAGTCCTTTATTAGATCAATCGACCCACTGCCCCTAGTCTGCAAAATTGCAGAGAATAGCACCCAAGCTTTAGTGGTTGGGGGTTTTAAAGGTATGGAGGTGCAAAAGGAGGGTTTGAGCCCAGGGCGTTAGGAGTCTTCAGGTGTTAACCGAGCAAGCTTATAGCGGATTCTGCAAGCAAGCTATTTTACAGAAGCAGAACGCAGCTGAATGGAAATTTCCACTGGGTGTCTAACCTGGTGGTGGGCAAAGGGGGAGGGGTCATAAGATGGAGTCACTATGGTCCTGATTTTCAGCAACTTTTGGCCTAACATGATGAAGGTCATCTTCTACAAGATGTCTACTTGTGTATTTAGACTTGATAAACAACAAACTGGAAAACCCTGTTTCACAAAGATATGTTGTTGGAAATGGAAGAAGAAGGTGTAACACAGTCTCAGACAGAACAGGTTATGACTGCAAACACTTGATCCAAAATTTTGCAACTGGCATTGTAGAGGAATCAGTTCTTGTTGCATCACTATTAATAAGTTCAATGAACTCCTCTTGTGCTGTCACAGGAACATCTTCAATTTTGACTGTGAATGGGCTTCTAGGAAGTGCAAATGGGGTGTCAGGTAGATTTGGAAAGTACGATGAAATTTCATCTGCAAGCATGTGTAAGTGTTCTTTCACAGAAATTATCGTCATAATCCTTTTGTCTGGTTCAATGTCATGTTCCTCAAAGAAAGCAGATAACGCAGAAAAATGTAAATTTTATTTTCATCCAGTTTTTTTTTTTTTTTTTTTTTTGCCAAAGCTGAGGTTTCATTTGGAATGATCGGATCTTTTCAGACAAATTAGGGCATGTTGTGGTGAGAAACTTAACTCATTCAAGATGGCAAAGATGTCTACCAAGTAAGCAATTTTCTGCCGTTCACTTTTATCATGGAAAAGTGCTTCGAACTGCGGTCTTGCTTTCTGATTAAAAAATGATTCGAGTTCATCATGAAGCTCAAAAACACATTTTAAAATTTTTTCTCTTGACTTGGCACCTGTGGCTCAAGCAGCTAAGGCGCCAGCCACATATACCTGAGCTGGTGGGTTCGAATCCAGCCCAGGCCCACCAAACAACAATGACGGCTGCAAATGAAAAATAGCCAGGCATTGTGGCAGGTGCCTATAGTTCCAGCTACTTGGGAGGTGGAGGCAGAAGAATCGCTTGAGCCCAGGAGTTGGAGGTTGCTGTGAGCTATGATGCTACGGCACTCTATCTGGGATGACAGCTTAAGGTTCTGTCTCAAAAAATAAATAAATAAATAAAAACTTTTCCTCTCATCAACCGTCTCACTTCATTCAGTGTGAAATAGCAGAGCATTTTTTTATGCATCCAACAGTGTCTTCATTGCTAATATTTGTCAATGAATCATACAGGTCCAATGACTTTTGGTGACTCATTCAGTACCAAAACGTTGACATCCAGATCAGTATCCTAGCATAGCTGGAGCACCATCTATGCAAACACCATAAACCTTTTCCTAAGAGACCTTATGCTCTTTCAGAAATGAACCAACTGTGTTAAATACATCATGTACACTAGGCATTTCAAGAGGTTTGCAAAAAAGAAACTCATTTTTAAAGTCACCAGCAAAGGTGGGGCATGATGGTGGACAGGATAGATGTTTAGCTGAGCTCTCCTGGAACAACAGGTGGGAGTGAGTGGGTTAGATCTTTCCTTGTGTGGAATATTAGTGTAGACAGGCAGTTCGGGGTGTGCAACAACGTGGTAGATTGCTGGACTTGAAATGTAATCCAGAGCTGTGGAGTCTGCTACAAAAATTGTTTCAGCAGTGGCAACCAGACCCTCCCCCAAAGAACTGAGGACTACAATTCCCAGTTCATTGGGAAACTAGGCATTGTGTGGAAAGATTGGTAAAGTGTGGACTCCTGAGTGGAATTTGGAGGCCAGAAAGGGGTGCCAGTTGGAGTGGCATAGCTGGTGCTACTGAGCTGGAGTGAAAATTAGGGCAAAGGATCCCACTTAGGAAGCAGACATATTTTGAAATTTTGGAAATGGCCACTGCCACAGGCACCTTTTCCTGTGGGCCAGGTGTGGCAATATGAGTCTCACCTGCAGGCAGCCATCCTTCCCCCGAAACTGGTCCAGAATACTCTGCATTTCATGAGAACTCTTGCCAGGAGAGTTTATGAAACCTGCCTATGACGATTTTTTGATATGGGTGGAATCAACATTTCTGCAACGTCTTAGAAGCAGAGCATGATGGCAGATGAGATAGACGGCTAGCTCAGCTCTCCAGGAACAACAGGTGAGAGTGAGTGAGCTAGATCATTCCTTGTGGGGAATATTGGTGTAGACAGGCAGATTGGGGTGTGCAGTGAAGTGTCAGTCCAGCAAAGTGGACTTGAAGTGTAATCCGGAGCTGCAGAGATTACCAGATAAATTTCTCTGATTCTTGGTGGGGGCAGTAACCAGCTCCTCCCCCTCAGAAGATTACAATTCCCAGTTCCTGGGGAAACTAGATGTTGTGTGGGATAATTGGTTAAAGTGTGGCCTCCTGAGTAGGGTGGCCAGATTTTTAACATTTTTAAAGCAGGACAATTGGGGGGGGGGTGGGGCCGGGGATGGGGCAGAGCAGGGCCTGACAACAATGCAAACTTTGATAAGCAGTCCTCGATAATCACTTCTCAACAATTATCTGTTATTATTACAGTTTAACATTATAAAATTAACAAATATAATATAAAACTCATATTCTGGCAAAATAGCCACATGGCAGCCGAAAACCATATATTCCCTTCTTGTTCTCTCGCTCAATCGTCCATTCAGTTCCAAAAATCAGGACTTTTTAAAAACGCAGCGGGATGCGGGACAAATTGTTAAAAAGTGGGACTGTCCTGACAAAAGCGGGATGTCTGGTCACCCTACTCCTGAGCTGAATTTGGTGGTCAGATAGGGTGCCATCTGGAGTGCCAGGGCCAGGCGGCCAGAGGGACAAGCAGTCAGGAAGGCTTCTGGTCAGGAAGCAGACATTTTTTGAAATTTCGGAAATGGCGACTGCCATAAGCACCTCTGCATGGGCCAGGTGCAGTGATTTGAGTCTCACTGGCAGACAGCATCCTGCACCAAAAGCAGGTCCAGAATACTCCACGTTTCATGGGAACTGTTGCAAGGAGAAATTGTGAAACATGCCTGTTAAGTTTTTTCTTGAAGTCGGTGGAATCAACAACTTGGCGGGGTCTAAGCGCCAAGCTGGTAGCCGGGCAACCACCAAAAACACTACAAACTGTGAATTAGATGTTAAGTCTGTGAACCACTCACAGTGCCACCTGATGTCCAGAAAGTATATTGCAACATAAATATATTCCTACAAAAGTTGATCCCTACGGCATACAGATAGGTCTAGGGAATATATATATGAATAATTTTGTTGGTGGTGTTTTTTTAAAAAAATTTTTCTTTGCTTGTTCTTTTTGTTTTTTTTCCTTTTTTCCTTTTCTTGTAGGAGTTAGTGTCAATTTTATTTTTAAAAATTATTATTGGCTTGGTGCCTGTGGCTCAAGTGGCTAAGACGCCAGCCACATACACCTAAGGTGGCGGGTTTGAATCCAGGCTCGCCAAACAACAATAATGGCTGCAACCAAAAAAATACCAGGCATTGTGGCAGGCTCCTGTAGTCCCAGCTACTTGGGAGGCGGAGGCAGGAGACTCGCTTGAGCCCAGGAGTTGGAGGTTGCTGTGAGCTGTGATGCTACAGCACTCTACCCAGGGGGACTGCTTAAGGTTACTGAGAGTGTTTACATCAGGCTATTAGAGGTTATTATTATTATTATTATTTATTATTATTCTTTCTTTCTTTTTTTCATCAGTTTCTTTGTTTATTTGTTTCTGATTGTACATATGTGTGCTTGTGTGTCTGGTAGCTTCTTTCTTTATTTGTTTCAGTTGGTCTTTTATTTTGCTAAATCCTCAGGTTGGATACTTTCCCTAACTCCAATTTTATACATTCATTAAGAAAAAGGGGGAATGCGGGATGATGGCTGACTGGAGCCAGCTTTCAACAGAAGCACCAGTCCAGTGGGAGAGATAACAGCCAGAAAGAACCCAACAAAGCTTAAGGGTAGGAGCTGAGCTGAGAGAAGAGATAGATAATTGCATGTCTTCTCTGCCAAGGCAAACTGCAACTCCAAGGAAACAAATTTCAGGTACAGAACTCATCCCAAAGAGAATGGGTGTCTATCTCCTCCCCCAAGAGAATTGCTTGCTTGCTGTGGGATCTCTACTAGTGAGCAGTGAACTCAGGTTCTCTTCTCTCTCCCCAATGTAGTGACATACTGGCAGCTGAGACTTCTTCTCCAGAGAGTCCCTGCTGTGAGCCTAGGAATTCCCGTTGTCTGGCAGGAAGTTTGAACAAATATTTTCCCTGACTCCTTGAACTTCCAATCTACCCTTCCCCCCCCTTGTCTGGTGGTATAGAAGTCCAACCCCTGCAGAGACCAGAATGTCCACACTTCTTGGCTAGGTCTGGGCATTGCATAGACTGTGGCAGCACAGCTATGTTGTACCTGTGAATCTGGTAACAGTGAAGAAAGACAGAGGGTAAGGTGTCTGGCCTGGCTCTGAGAAAGAGTATCTCAGCAGCAGGCAGAGGATTGGGTCTCCGTGTGACAAGTGGAGATTTGAGAACTGCTGAGATGTGCGAACCCAAGTGGAAAGACCTTCCACCCAACATCAGCATTAATAGAGTCATCCTGCAGAGGTCTAATTTCAGAGAGTCACCTCCCAAACTCTGTGGTCTGCCAGAGGGAACCAGACCTTGCCTATAGGGATACAAGAGCAGCAGAACAGCAGTGGCAAAGTTGCAGTGACTGAGGGAAAAATACATTTGCTGTTTGGATATCCTGAAGTTTAGATTATGCTCAGGTGGAACACTCTTCTATTGCCATTGAGTACCTGAGGCAGGCAAGCTTCAGCTCCCCCTGCTGGCTGGTGCCAGAGGGTGGTAGCTGAGAAGAGGAGGCATTGACTTTACTTTGACTCTGGCAGGCTCAAAGCCCTGCCACATTTGCTTAATGAACAGAACTGGGCCACAGAGACTGGGGTTATCAGATTCCGCTGGTAAAGGGGAAGCAAGGTGGGAGAAGAGGGATCAGCCCCCTTGGTCCAAACCTTCTACTGGATGGGACTTTCTGACTCCTCAGAGCACTAGAGTGAGCCACACTTGAGCTACCAATAGACTCCTGCTATCTAGTTGCTGGACACCACTTGAACTCTTCCACTAGAGTGTGGGTACTGATTGGGACAATTAGTTTGGAACTCTTGAACTGTACAAATCAACTGAGGACCCTCCAAGGTGGTACCCTGGTTCTGTTGTAGTGGGAAGGTTTGGTTTTTCTCTTCCAGTTGTTGCCTGTGGGGGACAGGATGTTTTAGTTGCTTGTATTTCTCCACAGCTGAGACTTCAACCAAGAGTCACTATTTCACTAGGATTGGACAGAGATCAGCTGAATACAAGACAGAGCTACATAGCCCCACCACACCAAGCTGGTCTCCAGAGTCTCAGGCTGTAGTACTATATGGGTCCTTTGCAAAGCTATAGAAGAAAAGTTGTAGTCACCAGCCCCAGCTTTTTGGTAAAGGGCTGGTCAACCACAAACTCAGAAGCCCTCAATCCAATTTCACTTTACCTGATCATCTAACCAAATGAGAAAAAACAATCATGGGGCAAAATCAGGGGAAAAACTCTGGCAGTATGAATAATCAAAACAGATCAACTCCCCCAAGGAATGACAAACCAATCACACCAGAGGATCCCATTCATAAACAGATGGCTGAGATGTCAGAAATTGAATTTAGAATTTGGATGGCAAATAAGATTAACAGAATAGAAATAAAGTTAGAATTAGAAATTCTAGGAATCATTCAAAAGTTAGCTCAAGAATTCAATGAATTCAAAGACAAAATCACCAAACAATTTGACACATTGAGAAAAGGATTTGCAGCCTTCCAAGATCTGAGATATATGGTAGAACCCCTTAGTAACAGAATGGAGCAGGTAGAAGAAAGGATTTTGAATATTGAAGAGAAAGCCTTTGAACACTCTGAAACATAAAGAGAGGAAGAGAAGTGGAGAGCAAAAATGGATCATTCTCTCAGAGACCTCTGGGATAATTCCAAGAAAACTATTTGCCTTACAGGAAGATGCTCTTCTTCAAGAGATAATTGAGGAAAACTTCCTAAACATTGCAAGAGATGCTGAAATTCAGATAGCAGATAGTTTCAAAACCCCAGCATGACTCAACCCAAATGAAGCATCTACCAGACATATTATAATTAATTTCACCAAAGTTAATATAAAGGAGAAAATACTGCAAGCAACCAGATGTAAGAAAACCTCCTCTTACAAGGAGGACAATATTAAAATGACTGCATATCTCTCTGCTGAAAGATGGCCATCTTCCTTCAATCTCCTAAAACAAAACAATTTTCTTTTTTCTTTTTTTTGAGACAGAGCCTCAAGCTATCCCCCTGGGTAGAGTGCCATGGCATCACAGCTCACAGCAACCTCTAACTCCTGGGCTCAAGCAAGTCTCCTGCCTCAGCCTCCCAAGTAGCTGGGACTACAGGTGCTCACCACAACACCTGGCCATTTTTTGGTTGCAGCCATCATTGTTGTTTGGTGGGCCCAGGCTGGGGATTCGAACCCGCCACCTTAGGTTTAGGTGGCTGGTGCCTTAGCCACTTGAGCCACAGGCGCCGAGCCAACAAAACAATTTTCAACCCAGAATCCTGTTTCCAGTTAAACTGAGTTTCATTTATGATAGAGAAATTAAATACTTTAATGATATTCACATGCTGAAGAACTTTGCCATAACTAAACCAGCTCTCCAGGATTTTCTCAGACTCATCCTCCACAATGACCACCACAATGCTTTACTACCAAAGTAAACTCACTTAGAAATTTTTGATCAAAATCCAAATACCACAGTGACGAAAGGATTAAAAATGTCCACTGGACTTTTGATAAATTCAACACCGAAAATAATACAAGGCTTATCACTACTCTTGATTAATGAGAATGGCTTAAATTGCCCTAGAAAGAGGCACAGGTTGGCTGACTGGATTCACAAACTCAGGCCAGATATTTGTTGCATACAAGAATATCCTCTTACCCTAAAAGAAAAGTATAGATTCAGGGTGAAGGGATGGTCGTTTATAATTCAGGGAAATGGAAATCAGAAAAAAGCAGGTGTTGCAATTTTATTCGCAGATGCAATTGGCTTTAAACCAATTAAAGTAAGGAAAGATAAAGATGATCACTTCATATTTGTGAAGGGAAACACTCAACATGATGAGATTTCAAGTATTAATATTTATGTACCCTGCCAGAATGCTCCTCACTTTATAAGAGAGACTCTGAATGACATGAGCAACTTGATTTCCTCCAGCACTATAATAGCTGAAGATTTTAACACCCCTTTGGCTGTGTTGGATAGCTCCTCCAATAAGAAACTAAGCAAAGAAATTTTAGACTTAAAATTAACCTTTCAACAATTGGATTTAGCAGACATATACAGAATATTTCATCCTAACAAAACTGAATACACATTCTTCTCATCAGTGCATGGAACATCCTCCAAAATTGATCATATCTTAGGTCATAAGGCTAACCTCAGCAAATTTAAAAGAATAGAAATTATTCCTTGTATCTTCTTGGACCATCATGGAATAAACGTTGAACTCAGTAACAACAGGAATCTGCAAACTCACACGAAGACATGGAAACTAAATAATCTTATGCTAAATGATAGCTGGGTCATAGATGAGATTAAGAAAGAAATTACCAAATTTTTGGAGCAAAATAATAATGAAGACACAGACTACCAGAACCTCTGGGATACTCTAAAGGCAGTCCTAAGAGGGAAATTTATAGCATTACAAGCTTTCCTCAAGAAAACAGAAAGAGAGGAAATCAACAATGCTTTCAAAGCTTTCCAACTCAAGCAACTGGAAAAGGAACAACATTTCAACCCCAAACCCAGCAGAAGAAAGGAAATAACCAAAATTAGAGCAGAACTAAGTGAAATTGAAAATAAAAGAATTATACAAGAGATCATTGAATCAAAAAGTTGGTTTTTGAAAAGGTCAATAAGGGTGGCACCTGTGGCTCAAAAGAGTAAGGCGCCAACCCCATATGCCAGAGGTGGCAGATTCAAACCCAGCTCTGGCAAAAAACTGAAAAAAAAAAAAAAAAGAAAGAAAGAAAGAAAGAAAAGGTCAATGAAATTGATAGACCTTTGGTTAACCTAACCAGAAATAAAAGAACAAAATCCCTAATTTCATCAATCAGAAATGACAGAGGCGAGATAACCACAGATTTGCAGAAATTTAAAAAATACTTAATGAATATTACATAAAATTTTATTCTCAGAAATATGAAAATCTGAAGGAAATTGACCAATACTTGGAATCATGCAACCTTCCTAGACTTAGCCAGGAAGAAGCAGAAATGCAGAATAGGCCTATATCAAGTTCTGAAATAGCATCAACTATACAAAATCTTCCCCAAAAGAAAAGCCCAGGACCAGATGGCTTCATATCAGAATTCAACTAAACCTTTGAAGAGGAACTAATACCCATATTACTTAACCTTTTCCAAAACATAGAAAAATAAGGAATACTTTCCAACACATTCTATGAAGCAAACATCACCCTGAGCCCCAAACAGGAAAAGACCCAAAAAGAAAATAAAATTATAGACCAATATTTCTAATGAATATTGATGCAAAAATATTCAATAAAATCCTAGGAAACAGAATCCAGCAACACATCAAACAAATTATAAACCATGATCGAGTGGGTTTTATCCCAGACTCTCAAGGCTGGTTCAATATACTTAAATCTATAAATATAATACATCACATAAACAAATTAAAAAACAAAGACCATATGATTCTCTCAATTGATGCAAAAAAAGCTTTTGATAATATTCAGCATCCTTTTATGATCAGAACACTTAAGAAAATATATAGTATTTTATACCATAGAAGGAACATTTCTTCAACTGATAGAGGCTATCTACAGCAAACCTACAGCCAATATTATATGGAATGGAGTAAAGTTGAAAACATTTCCCCTCAGATCAGGAACCAGAAAAGGTTGCCCACTGTCTCTCCACTGCTTTTTAACATTGTAATTGAAGTCTTAGCCATTGCAATCAGGCAAGAGTAGGCAATCAAGGGTATCCATTAGGGACAGAGGAGATCAAACTTTCACTCTTTGCAGAAGATATGATCATATACCTGGAATCCACAGAGACTCAACCACAAAACTCTTAGAAGTGATCAAGGAATACAGCAGCATCTCAGGCTACAAAATCAATACTCACAAATCAGTAGCATTCATATATGCCAACAATAGTCAAGCTGAAAAATAGTCATAGACTCTATTCCCTTGACAGTAGTGCCAAAGAAAAGGAAATATCTGTGAGTGTACCTAACAAAGAACATGAAAGATCTCTATAAAGAGAACTATGAAACTCTGAGAAAAGAAATAGCCAAAGATGTGAACAAATGGAAAAACATACCATGCTCCTGGCTGGGAAGAATCAACATCCTTAAAATATCCATACTACCCAAAGCAATCTACAGATTTAATAAAATCCCCATTAAAGCACTTGTGTTATACTTTATTATTATTATTTATTTTTTTTTTTTTTTTTGCAGTTTTTGACTGGGGCCGGGTTTGAACCCACCACTTCTGGTATATGGGTCTGGCACTCTACTCCTGTGAACCACAGGTGCCACCCTGTCATACTTTAAAGATATGGAAAAACTAGTTCTTTATTTTATATGGAAACAGAAAAAAACCTCAAATAGCCAAGACACTACTCAGAAATAAAAACAAATCAGGTGGAATCATGCTACCAGACTTCAGACTATACTACAAATCTATAGTGATCAAAACAGCATGGTGTTGGTACAAAAATAGAGAGGTAGATGTATGGAACAGAATTGAGAATGAAGAGATGAATCCAGACACTTGCCATCACTTGATGTTTGATAAGCCTATCAAAAACTTAAAGTGGGGGTAAGACTCCCTATTTAACAAATGGTGGTGGGTGAATTGGCTGGTGACTTGTAGAAGACTGAAACTGGACCCATACCTTTCACCTCAAACAAAAATTGACTTTCATTGGATAAAAGACTTAAACCTAAGACCTGAAACCATAAATATTTGTGGAAAGAGTGCAGGGAAAACATTTAAATTGGCCTGGGAGAAAACTTTATAAGGAACTCCCCCAGGGCAATTGAAACAATACCAAAAATACATTACTGGGATCTGATCAAACTAAAAAGCTTGCACTGCCAAGAACACAGGAAGTAAAGGAAGTAGACTGCATTCAGAATGGGAGAGGATATTTGCAGGTTATGTTTCTGTCTGATAACAAGAAT
>CAUYQV010066689.1:0-22284 GCA_963574575.1 Galagoides demidoff
CCTTGGATTTATAGCTTGCCGAACTTCTTTCTGGGCTCAGCTCCCCGTCTTTGGCTTCATAGATTCTGATTTCAACCAGTTTTTCTTCCTTTGCTCAGGAGCCTCTGACCAGGGTTGCTACCAGTCGGCCATCTTCCCAGATACCCCGCTACCACATTTTCTTTATCAACTTAACTGTTGTTTGACACCTACATTGATTCCATATTTTGGCTACTGTGAATAGTGCTGTGATAAACATGAAAGTTCATACATCTCTTTGATATAAAATTTTCTTTCTTTTGGATAAAGTCTTAGTAATTGGATTGCTCGATCACATAGTAATTCTATTTGTAGCTTTTGGGGAACCTCTATAGCCTTTTCACAATGGCTGTATTAGTTTACATTCCCATCAATAATGTCTAAGAGTTCTCTTTTCTCCACATTCTTACATTCTTACCAGCATTTTTTTTTTTTTGTCTTTCTGGTAACAACTATTCCAACTGGGGTGAGATGATACTTCATTGTGGTTTAAATTTGCATTTTCCTGATGATTAGTGATGTTGGGCATTTTTTTTCATATACCCATTGGCCATTTGTATGTCTTCTTTTGAGAGATGTCTGTTCATATCATTTGCCCATTTTTAAACTGGATTATTTGGTTTTATGCTGTTGAGATTTTTTAGTTTCTTGTACATTCTATATATTAATTCCCTGTCAGATGAATAGTTTTCAAATATTTTCTACCAGTTAGTAGGTTACCTTTTTACTCTGTCATCTTTGCTGTTTGGAAGCTTTTAGTTTGATTTAATCCCATTCGCTTACTCTTTGTTTTTGTTGCCTGTGGTTTTGAGGTCTTTTCTCAGACCAATGTCCTGAAGGGAGACAGGTGGGGGTCTAGTTTCATTCTTCTGGATATAGCTATCCAGTTTTCTGAACACCATTTATGAAACAGACTGTCCTTCTCTCACTGAATATTTTTGGCAACTTTGTCCAAATCAATTGGCTGTAGATCTGTGGATTAATTTCTGGGCTCTCTATTCTGTTCCCTTACTTTATGTGTCTGGTTTTAAGCCAGTACTATGCTTTTTGGTTACTTCAGCTTTGTAGTACACTTTGAAATCTGGTGGCGTGATACCTCTATTTTTGTTCTTTTTGTTCAAGATTGCTTTGACTATTCATGATCATTGTGGTTCTATACAAATTTCTGGATTGTTTTTCCCACTTCTGTGAAGAATGTCATTGGCATTTTGATAAGAATCGAATTGAAGCTGTATAGTGTTTTTCGTATTGTCCTTTCAGAAGTATTAATTCTTCCCATCCATGAGCATGGGATGCTTTTCCTTTTTTTTTTTTATCCTCTTCAGTTTCTTTCACCAATGTTTCATAGTTTTCTTTGTAGAGGTCTTTTGCATCATCTTTAAATTTATTCCCCGGTATTTTTTGCTTTTCTGATAGCTTTTGCAAGTGAAATTGTCTTCCTGAGCTCATTTGTTATTCATATATAGAAATGCCACTAATTTTTTATATTAGTTCCGTACTCTGCAAAACAGAGTACAAAACGTGTTTTATGTTAATTTATTGATATTAAAATTGTGGTGTAAATCTGAATGCAAAACACATGAGTCCAGGAATATTGTTATGATTTCTCAGAGTACTTTAATTTTTTTTCTTTATCTAGAGCCTAGACAGAAAAGATTCATTGTCATCTCTCTATGCCTTTGGGTGGATTTTTCTAGTCTAACTTCTCACCTCTTGATGGCCTAAGTCCTCATCTTAGGTGTTACCTATGTAGGAACAAAAATGAAACCAAAAGCTTCTGTTACTGAGACCAGAAAACACTGGTAGGTCCTCTAGAGTTTCAACTCATATATTCTAGCTTAAAATTTCAGGTTTCTCTTCATTTTTTTCCCCTGGGAATTTCTCAAACTTTCTTACAGGCACAGCCCTACATTTATAATAAAAGATTCTTATCAGTTTCTTTAGCTACTTTGCGGTGAAAGGGTTTCTGTTATTTTGACCATAAAGTTGTCAGAAACTAAAATTCCTAAGTATTTCTTTAGTGTAAATTCTGAAAGATAGAACTGAAAGTTTATTTATTCTGGTCTATGAGCACATACATTATAATTTGGTAAATTAAGTACAATACCCATATTGAAAGAAATTTGTCCCCTTTGGAATATCTTAAAAGTGTAATTCAAGAGCATGATAATGATGAACTCATAACAGCTATTAAGTAATTTCTTAACCCTTTGGTTAATTAAATCTGTTTTCAAAGTTATTGCTCTCATTTTAAGCTTTTCCTCTTTAATAAAACATCTATATAAAGTGAACTTTGGAAAGATAAATTTAAAGTCCTAAAAATGCCCAAGGAATTACGACAAACAAGAATTTTTAAAACAGTATACCCCTAAATTCTTCCTTCTACAAGGTGAGGACCTACCATATATAAATTCTATTTTCACTTTGCTCACATATATTCATGTTGACAGCAGGACAGTAAAAATGAAGAAAGACATTACATGGGGATGCGGCAGGAATACATTACTGTGCATGCTGTTGTTTTTAGTGGCTACCTCTTCTAGTCCTTAAACTGTCACTGAAGAGTAGCTTTGAACAAGCTGCAAAACCTCAAAAGGTCATAACCCAGGAGGGGAGAGAATTTCAGAATGTGCACCAGGGAAGATGCAGATGGATAAACAAGTCATAAAGTGCACTAAATTCTCTCTTTTCTAGCATTTCCCTGAAGAGTTGACTCCAGGCTATTACTCTGTGTAAGTGAAATTAAAAGAGCCAATCCCCAGTTGGCTTACTTTCCCCATCACTAATGAAACCCAGGAGGGTCTTGAAGTGAGGTGTGACAATTTGAGAGGCAGAGTGAAGATCACAGAGGTGAGAAACCTATCACCTCTCTTTTCATATCCTGAGGAGCATATGGGCCAGATGTAGCATGCCCAGGGATCTGGTGGCGAGGACAGCAGATGGATATTCACTGCTCCAAAGCCCCCTCCTCCAACCCAGGCCAGCCATTTCAACAGCACCTTAGCTGAGAGTATTCACATTTTACAGTCACCTTGCACACTGGGAACAGAAGTACATGCATCTATAGGTGATAAGAATCAGAGATGGGGTGAGAAGTGATTAGTTTGATCTACTGACTAGCTGGCTATAGGTCACTACTCTGGGTTCTATGACTAGAATATGTATGGAGCTTATAAGGGAAATTTCATTTATGTATATCTGATGCAAGTAATGAAGTTAGCATTGGAGTAGTGTTGGGAAAGGAGAGCTAGATTCTAGGAACTGAGATATTAGACATTATCTACAGCCATTCTGCTTCTTAAATACCTCCAGATCCTCCTTTTGGATCATGGAATCAGGGCCTGCCAACCTTAGAAAAATGTGTCTGAAGAGTTAGAGTTAAGTCAGTCATCAGATAGGGATAAGAGGAAACCTCTTCTCTCATTTATCCTTGTCCATGGTCTGAAACATAAAACTTCCATGTAATAGCAGAGTCTTAACGGTTAGTGGAGCCAGAGGCTGGAAAATAGCCTGGGTTCCTGAAACACTGTGTGGAGGAGAGTGCTTGCCAACTAGACTGTCAGTGGAGTTTCTATAGAAGCAAAAAATTACCCTTCGCCTTTTTTCAAAATAGTTTAATCTACTTTATGAATTATCACATCTGGATTTCTTTTCATTATATTCTTGAATTAATTCTACTCTGTCCTGGACGTCATGTCTTTCTATTTCTTAGAAGTGTTTATTGCAGTATTCATTGAGTGATTTTTTTTTTAAAGAAAGTGTATGGAAGAAGTAAACTTTCTGAATCTGTCATGTTAAAAATAGTCCCTATTTTGCTTTCCCTTGAATAGATAGATTTTTCTGGATACAGAATTTTAGATTTAAAACTGTTTTTTCTTGAATTCTGAGGGCATTGTGTCATCATCTTCCAGAATCTAGTATTGCTGATGAGATATCTACAGTTGAAGACGTGGTTTCACATGTGTACAAAAGTGTTAATCCATTTAATAAATGCTGGTGTGGATGTGGAGAGGCAGCAATACTCATATACTGTCAGTGGGGCTGTAAAATGATTTTTTAAAAAAGATAATGTCTCACCATATTGCGGGTTGGCCTTGAACTCTTGGGCTTAAGCTGTCTTTACAACTCAGTCTTTTGAGTAGCTAGACTATAGGTGTGCACCACTGTATCTGCCTTCAAGGTAATTATTAAAAGAGCTAGTTTTCATCTTATTAGAAATGAACTCACTTTAATAAAGTATTTTAATTTTTCTATGTAATGCACCTGTAACATTTACTATCAATAGAAATTATAGCCCCATCTATATGGAAAATCTTTAATATTGGGTTGATTCCACTTAGAGTTATCTCATCAATAAAATCTACAAATTTATCCTTTGAAGTTTTATTTAAGAATTTTTTATAAGTTAAAAACTTTTCATAGCTATTTTGTTGAAAATTTTTTAGGGTAACTGAATTATATTTTTAAAATATCAATATACTTTTATATGTTAAGGAAAACCCATTTTATTATAGGTGTCTACAATTTGCAGCTATGAATTATTGAAGCTTTATGTGTTTGTAAAAGACTGGTATAAATTACATAAAATTGGTATGGACACTGTAAAAATAGTTGCATGACATTTGGTATTATTTACAAAATAGACACATTACAGGTAAATCATGTATTGTTGGCAAAGAGATTATTTTACCCTTTAAACATGCTCATAGACTGGCTTCATCGGCCTGTTGAAAAGTTTTCATTCAAGAGATGCCAAGATCTTTTTCCATGACCTCACATTGCTACCCATTCATTTTTCAGACATAGAGCCTTATTCATGCTGGGGATCACAGTCAAGTTGTTGAGTGGATTAATCTCATCACAGTGAAGCCATTACACTTCTTATGGTCTTCTTTACACATTTACTCCATGCACACTTCAAATTTGGGAAAAATATACTTACAGGCTGGAGAAATAAAGAAGCAGCAATTTCCTTGCCTTAGTTCTTGGCCCACGATGAAGTAAAGAGCATGATGTGGTAATTGGAGCCAAATCTACCCCTGGCCATGGGCACTGAAGCTGACCCAAAGCTAATTAAGAAAAATCCTGAATAAACTTGAGTGACAGCCAAAATCACTAACCCCTTCAGTCAATATTTTTGATATAAAAATTAGCATCTTGCTTGAATAAAGGGGAGCGCATTTTCATGCCATGGCAAAAAACATATATATAGTATGTTTTTTTATTCCTTTTCTGACCTGCTGTTGGTGGATATTGGGTTGATTTGTATCTGCAGTAACTTCTCAAGAAAAGTTGATTTACAAATGTCAGATTTCAGTGTCTCATTTGGACAGAATGATAAGACTACCTTAGACTGAGGCTGGCATAGATGTCAACTTTCTCCAAATGGGTAAACTGGTTTCACTTGGTCTCTTATTCTTGATTGAATTACTCCTGCTAATGTATAGCTTAGCTAAAATAACCTTTGAAGATAGCTGATTTAATTAAGAATTCCAAGTGAAATCATGACACTACCTGAGTCTTGGAAGTCCTTGTCATACATACTGTTAATCAATCCCCTTATAACTCGAATACCTGTTGCCTTCCAAGATGAATCCATTATTAATCTCTACAAGTGTACTCAGAAGATAGTGTGAGTTCTCAGTGCAGTGTCTGGCTCATGGTAAGTGTCTATAAAATGATTCCTTTTTCATCTTTCAAGACACCACATACTGACTTAGAAATAATTTCTAATTTGGATCCAGGGAATTCTTATACAGTATATGTGATAGATAAAGAAAAGATTAACATTTTACTCATTTTGATGCTCTTGTTATTCTGAAGATTTATCTTTTAATGAGTTTGAAAAGAGAAACAGATTACACTCTTACTTTTTAGACAGAGTCAGTAAAATACTGATGAAATGAGACAATTCTAGTGTTTGCTTCAAGGTAATCTGGTCAAAAGGAGACTGAACTGGGTGGGGGATAGATGAAAAGACTGGCCATGAATTAATATGTTTGCAGTTCTTTAACAGATACATGGGGGCTCATTGTAGTATTCTCTCAAAATAATTGCATGATTAAAATTCTCCAGTGTAAAACTTTTTTTTCTAAGTGCATGGATTAAAAATAAAGTTTTAAATAATAAATCACAGTTGAGTTTCTCCTCATGAAATTTTAGCCAAATAGAGTTGTCCTGCTCAAGGTAATTCCCTGCCCTACACCTCTACCCTTGTAGCTTGTATCCAGTGACTGATTAGTGGGGACAAGACATGGCCTGGATTCCTGTGTCAATTTGAGATAGCCCTTAAGGCCACCCATAGCAACTGTAATAAAGGGCTGTGGCATTAGGAAGGTTGAGAACCACTGCCTTAAAGGGTCATTGATTATCTCAGTTACACAGACTCTCACGGAATTGTCCAAGGCCTTTGCTGTGATAATATCAGAGTTCAATTACTCTCTCTTCCCAATCCTATTCCCTTAGGTTAGCTATCATATGTGGTCTCAGTGGTGGGCTGGTAAATGTTTAACAGCCAGCTCTCCAGATACCTGGTATATAGTGTTTGCCAATTTCTGTAGTGTAAATACACTACACTGTATTCTATTTCAAGCTACTAAAGTGATGTCACTAATGAGGAGTTGAAAAGAGATGTGCCCAGTTGGCTCTCCTGTCAGTGCAAGACAGCTCCAGCCATCCCTACCAATTTTCCCCAGTGAAATTCTTATATGCAAATCTCTATCTCAGTCTTTTTTTTTTTTATGGAAACTTAAACTGAATCAACACAAAACCACCCATTATTTTTTATACTGTTAATTTTGGTGATTTGTTTATTAAGTAAACTAACATTTCATAGGCAAAATGAAGTGAAATTGGTCATCTCAACTGTTTCAGTGAAACATACATGTCACACAGATACACCCACATACACCCACATACATTATGCTGCCATAAGATATGACTCGCAATAATTATCTAAACACATTTAAATATAGACTTAACAAAAAACTCTCTGAGCATTACACAGCTGGGTAGGGTGTTCTGAGAAATCAGACTTCAAATATATTGTTCTTACTGTTTTGAGACCAGGACAAACTGTAAGAATTTACCAGATAATGTTCTTATTGCTGTTATTCTGATTGTTGTTATCGCTATAAATCAAAGTGTATATTTAAAAGAGTCAAATTTTCATTATCAGAATCTGAAGTTTTAAATCACAGAAAACACTTTATATTTGCTATCTCTGAAAAAGAAAAAAAAAGGTAGAAGAGCATTGCTTGTTTGAAGATGTTAAAACTTTTACCCTACTGAAGAGTTGTTGGAATAAATAAATAATTAGAGGTTGAAGGCTGCTTTTAAAGGGTAGGAAGAAAAAAGAGAAAAAACACACCACATTACAGCAAAGTAACAAAATGAAAAGGGGCATCTTGTAGGGAATGATAAAGAAGAAAACTAGAGAATGAATAATTTTGCCCAAATAAATGCCAGGTCCTTCTTCAATATAGGGTTCATTTATGCAAATGGAGAAGTTACTTGGAAAAAGGGAACAAAATGTTCCATTGAGGAGAAAATGTTGGCCATGGGATAAATTTACTGACATACACACACTTAACTACCAAAAGAGAATCAGAATAATGTTCCTGTCATGTTATTAGAGCCAACTAGTATATCAAACCCAAAGTTCCAATAATTGTTTTCATATTTTGGTAATCAAAGAACATTGAAGGGCAATGTGGCTAAGCAGCTATGACACCATGGTTTTATAAGACTAGAAATGAGTCTATGCCATTTTCTTTCTTTCTTTTTTTTTTTTTTTTTGAGACACAGTCTCACTATGTCACCCTTGGTATAGTGCTATGGTGTCACAGCTCACAGCAACCTCAAACTCTTGGGCTTAAGCGATTCTCTTGCCTCAGCCTCCCAAGTAACTGAGACTACAGGCACCCACCACAACACCTGGGTATTTTTTAATTGCAGTTGTTTAGCTGGCTGGGGCCATGTTTGAGCCCGTCACCCTTGGTGTATGTGGCTGGCACTGTAACCACTATGCTACAGTGCCAAGCCACTAAGCCACTTTCTTGTTATGCAAATGTATCTTCCTTACAAATATTCCGTGGAACCTTTATCTTCTGTTTCCCTGAAGGTATTTTCTAGAACAACATCTTCCATTTATCTATTATCCAACCAAAGTCTCATCTCTCTACTTTTATACTCTTGCTTCCTCTGTAAAGAAAAAATGTGTGTGTTTATGTAAATAGAAGGGTTGAGGTGCATAACATTACAGTTCTCTTAGAAAATTCTCTTTCCTAATAGATCGAATCAAAAGACATTTTTTTGGCTCTGATATAGTTATTAAGACTCAATTATCTCTACGGAATTAAGAAAAATATGGTCTTATTTTTTCTTACAAAAATTAAAAAAAAACCTCATTGTTCACAACCATCCTTCTAATCAATCCTCTTCCACATGACATCTACTCTTCTATGTACGTACTATCAGCCCTATGGAATCTGGATTCCTCCTCATGCACTCGGGAAGCATTCCACTTGGATTACAGTTGCCTCACGAGTATATGTTCAACATAGACTCTGACAGAAATAAGTTCTTTTTTTTGTATGTTAGAAGCGATAGATTACTGCAGGACTCTCAAAGGAAGTAATATCCTCTCTGTCCTGCTATGCTGGGTGGTTAAGTAATTACTTCCCATGATGACTTAGACTCTAGTGCTTCCATACAAGTAATAATGGTGGACATTCCTGCTCATGCTGACACCCACCTAGGGACTTAAATCTCAGAGGGTAGGTGTAAAGGTGTGTGTGAAGATTACAGACAGATCCAGAAAGGAAGGAGGATATGTATTATGTTCCACATCTTCCAGAAGGCCTACATATCTCATTGTTATCTCTACCTACTATTTCCTTTCTAAAACTCAAGGCATTCATGCATTTTGGACAATTAACTAGGAAAAAGTTCGTTTTTTTTTTCAGTTTTTTTTGACCAGGGCTGGGTTTGAACCTGCCACCTCTGGCATATGGGGCCAGTGCCTTACTCCTTTGAGCCATGGGCACCGCCCAACAAATTCATTTTTAAATTCACATATTCAGGAGGTAAGACCTATAGTCTTCCTTTCTTTGCACACATAGATGACAGACATTTTCTTTGCACATGTGATGCTGCAAAGAGCTGGGATTTAGTTTTCAAAATCAGTCATTGGATAGGGAAAGTGCTTTTTCAGAATCTGTGTCTTTGTCCTTTTCCCTACCAGTACTCCCTACAACTCTTAACACATTGACCAGGAACTCTATGATTATGATTCACTTTTAAAGTGATGTACCCACTCGGGGTTATAATTTTCCCATGAAAAGCTTTCCACACTGTTCACCATTTTTCTTAAGCAGGCTGTGACCATCAGGGCATATAGCTCCACCCAACACTGGTGCTGTGGGTCGAGTTTCTATCTCACTGCACAGCATGAAAGCTTGGGTCCATCTGGTCACACAAAACCAAACATCTCTTGAAGTGATTTGTTTACAGTGTCATTTGATGGGGTGGAATGTTCTGCAGCTCATTCAAACTGTTATAGGAGCATTGCTAAAAGGTCACCATTGCTCTTCAGAGTTTCCAAATCTGGGCACCATCTGGGAGATTGTTAAAGATAAGGTTTTCCACGGGCTTTTTTCCCACACCAACTAGATCCAATTAGCAAAGGCCTACTTTTCCAAAGCATCTCGTGTTCACAGTGAGAGACAGACAAAGATATAATGCAAGTAAATTATAGTTAGTTGCTCAAAAGTGTGCAAGCCCACTTTGACCCACTCCAGAGGGCATGTGCCAAGTGACAGGCTGCAACAGGGATGTCAGTCTTTAAAAAGTGAGATAGAATTTGCTTTTAAATGTTCTTCTTGGATCAATAAATTCTTCAAGTGTGGTCTTGGGGGTCAGTTTTAAAGGATATAGAATTTATTTATTCTATTCTATTTGTTTATTCACATTTACTCAAAATTCGGTAGGAAAGTGACAATTCATTCCCTAAAGTAATAAAGGCCGTGCATAATAAACATTCACTCTGCACAGCACTAATGATGTTCAAGTTGTTATAACTTTACAAATCTAGTCTAGGCCTAATTTTGGCTTTTGCTTGAGTCTACCTCCTTCCACAAAGGTCTTAAATGTTCCAAACCTCAAAAGCTCAGCTATAAAACTGGAGACCAGCAAGAGGAAAAGGAAGGTTTCCTTTGAAGACATTTCTAGTTGCTGTTGGATAGTTCTGCTGTCTTCCTTGAAACATTAACTATGTCTTTTGACATTCATCCACGGAAAAGTGTCCAAATGTGGCAAGTGGTAGAAACAACATTCTTATCCTCCTGCCTAGAATGTCCTGTGATAAAGATGAGTCCTAGCTTATACTTCTAAGGGTGGGACAAGGATGTAGGTCTTGTTGACCACCGTTGTGCACATATGCAAGTGAACTTAGTAAACACATACATTGATTACTGAATTAAAATAAAAATCCTCTCATTTGGTCAGAGCCCCTGAAAGGGTCTGACCAAAGGAGCTGCATGGTAGCAGCTAAAACATAGGCTCATTGCCATTAAAAATATTCTAAGAAGTGTGTACGTATATATGTTTGTGGTGTATGTGTGTGTGTTTATTTCTAGCAGAATATTTGGGAGACTAGAAACTTAAGTCTGGAATTAGTCCAGAGTTGGAGACATTAAGAACAACAGTGTTTCCCTTCAGTTCAATTATACTGGTCTGGAAACCAAAATTGTCCTTAGGAAGGCGGGGGGAATCCATTTGTGTTCCTTCTGAGGCAAGGAGGGAGGTTATTCTGGCAAAGTTTTGTGTTTCATTCAGGACCAGGAAACTTAATCTTCGAGTTCAAAGCTCATTTCATCATAGAGTTTGGGGCGCGCTGACTTCTTGTGACGGGAATATTTCAGGTGCAAGAGATCGCCCATCTCATCAATGGCTTCCAAAACCTGCAATGAGATCGGCTTTCATCAGCTATCTTTAAATTTCTAAGTGGCTCTGCTTTGTAGAGCCCAGGTTAATAGCAGACCTCACAAAGACCCACTGTCTTATTTAGCCAGCTTCTTTGTTTTTGAAGAAAAAGAGCATGATCCATGTCATTAGGTTGTGGTTTATAAGTCCTAGAGGAATGCTAAATGTTAATTCATTTTATTTAATGGCCTAACTCAACATTGTGAATGTTCATTTCAGTTTGGGAGTACATGGAGAGGGCTAAAAAACATATGACCTATGTTTATCCTTTAGGGTTTTATTTTAAAATGTAATGGCTTATATATAGCCTTGTGGAAGGAAAGGATAAGGCTGCAGAACGCATTTGAGGTTGTCTTTGTGATACAGCAAACCAGCCTGGCCAGGAACACAGTGGAACCTTGTGGGAGCTGATTAGCCTCATCTTCTATCCTGTCACACTTTGCTCATCTCTATGTCCTGAAAACTCACAAGGAATCAAAAACTCATCTGTTTTAATTCTCTTACTTTAGGTAGGCAAATATATCCCCAATTTTACAAATGAAATAAGTGAGATCCAGAAAATAAAAATGTCACCTTTACTTCTAGTCTTTTGCTAATCCTATGGTATTAGATTTGCCTTTTTAGCTTTTCTGAGCCTGCTTTTTATTGTTGCTGTTGTTTGTTTTTAACCTGTCAAATCTGGTGGAAGACAACATTAGGGTCTAATGCTGTGAAAAGGTAAAGTGGGGACTGTTGACATTAGAATAAATGACTCATGAGGCATATAGACTTTCCTTTATGGGAAGTCTTTCAAACTGACATCAATCATATATATCTACCAACATGTTAAGAGTAATTTATTTTTTGGTGGTTGGATTTTGGATGTTTGAAATGTCTGTCCCTATTTTTCTAAATTTCCTAAATCAATCTAAGTATTAAGAAAATGAAACAAAAGTTACCTTTGGAATGACATCTATGTGGGATGGTTTTGATGGATCTTTGCTGCAGGTGGGGGATGGTTTTCAAAGTAGAGTACCTTTATTCCTGGGGCATGATTCATGGACGATATGGGAGGGAAACATCAGTGTTTCTATTCATTTTTATGTCAACCTTTTAAACTTCTACTTGTGGATCTGTTATATACATAATATACTGGCAATGCACATATTCATATCATTTATAAATTGTTTATGTTAAAGCTCTCTGTTCAAAAACCACCCAGATAACACAGGTACTTGATTTTAGGCTTCATTTGCTGATGAAGGGGTGGAGAGTACACACTCCAGAAGAACTATGGACATCTTGGTGACAGGAAGTCAGGAGGGGCTCCTCATCTAGTTAGGGCTTGTGCCTGCAGGGGTTCTAAGGAAACAGGAACCAGTTCTGGGTTGGCTGCCATCAAGATGCAGGAGTGGTTCACTGGCTGACTATGTATTTACGGTTTTTCATCTGGAAGGCAGTAGGGTTAAAGCGAAACTGGAGTTGTCATTGGTAAAGCCGCAGCTGTCACACATGTCAGTCAGAAGAGGGAGGTGGTAAGCCACTATTTGCCTAGTGGCCTTGTCTCCGGCTTTGAGCAAGTGCACTTGTTTAATGTGACTTCTGTTCTGTGGGCCTTGATGGTCACGTGCTTCCTTAACTCCCTGTGGTGTTCATCAGGGTCATTTCCACTTTTGTCTGATGTGTGTGTTTGGGAACAGGTCAAAATTTTCTGTTCTGATGGGTATATGTTCTCAAAAGCAGCATGAAACCAGGTACTGTGTAGCAATTAAAAACTTGTGAAAAGAATCATAGGGTCTGATGTCTACTAAATTGGGTACACACGAGTACTTCAATGCTGTTCAGATCACAGAACACACAACCCCTTCCCTGCCGTCAGTGCCTCTTGCCATCCATCTCCAGAGCTTGCTCCTTGCCATGTCCTCTCCTTCCCCTGCCCTAAGGCCCATCCTCTTCACTGTTGGCTTCCTAATGTGTAAACATGCTCACGTTTTCTTCATTTTCAAAGGCTTTTCCTAAATCAATTTTTCTTGTTTTTTTCAGACTAATTTCTCAAAGGACTTGCCTACTCTTTCTTACCATCAACTTATTCCATTGAAAAGAAACAATTTGTTAAAATTCCTGTACTGGAAATACTATGCACAATGTATACTCATCTTAGAGAACTGGAGAAATTTTGACAGGTATAAAGAACAACTAATTTCACCTGTCATCTCCAAACCTAGTTACCTCAACTATTAATGTGCTACTTAATACATACTTCTTTACTTCTTGTGTACCTACTGTGTACTATATATTGGTTTACAGTCTGAGGCTAAAATGGCAGAGAAGAAAGACACAGTTGCTCTGTGCACTCATGCCCACGTGTGTTTGTGTGTGTATTTGTAAATTCAAACTCACATTATCCTCTTTACTCTTTTATTCTTTGCATTTTTATCTCCAGTCCCTGCATTCCTTTAAAATTAATTACTTATCCAGTATTTTCTTATCTCCCACATTTGAATTTTCTGTGGTCTTTGTGGAGGAGGCATTTTGAACCTCCACCTTCTCCTCGAAACTTTCTCATTTTTGCTCTAACGGCACACTAACTATGTCTTTTCTAAGACTGCTCTAGCTCCATCTAAGTTGAGTCCCCATATGTTATTCCCACATCTGCCCTGGGATCTAGGCATTTCCCAGGAGTCTGGCCTGGGCATGTTCACTCTCACTTGTATCTGGACAATTCTTAAATCATCCCCTGCCATTGGATTTAATACTGAGTTTCCTAAACTACAGCAGTCCCAGCCTTGCAATTTTCCTAAGCTCTAGAATCTGGTTTTCTCTTCTATAGATAGCCCATAGACACACAATCTCAACAAGTCTAGAACTGGGCTCATTTTACTTCCCCAGTCCTGTTGAGGATTTGTTGTTCCTTACTCTGCACTTCATCTCACTTGACTGCTTTGCCATCCTTCTATTCACAAGGGCCAACACCCCCAATTATCTCTTCCCACATAGGCATCCCTTATTTATCCAATTATAAATTATCCAATTATCCCTTCCCACATAGTGCCATAGTGCCCATAGTGCTTAGTGCCTATGTGGGAAGAGATAATTAATAATTGGATAATTTATAATTAGATTAATAGAGGATGAATTAATAGTTGTACAGATACAATTATTGTGGATTCACCTTATCTTGGCAACTCCACACATGTATAATGTCTGTCCCTGGATTCATTTCTTTTGTATCCACTACCATTGGCTTTGTCATCTCTTGTTTTGCCTAGATCTCAATTTAGGGTTCCTTCCTCTTGCCTCTTTCTTCTTCAACCCATCTGTCACATATATATCATCGTGTCCTGATTCTGTTGCTGTGCTGGTCAGAAACCTTTAAGGATGACCCTCTATTTAAAGGATGACCTTCATTTAAAAAGGTGCAACTCAACATTCACCTCCTATGTGACTTTTCTGCACTATAATATTCATTCCCACTTTCACACTCCCACAGTTTTCTACATTTCTTTTCCAAGACTAATTTATTCTGTCTGATATTATCAGTAGTTGTTTATTAATATATTCTCCTTGACTTTTTGCTCTGAATTTGCAAGTAGTAGGCACTCAGTAGTGTTTGCAAAACTGTGTTGTAGTAATATGAGACTCTTCCATTAACCCCAGACTGATTGAGATAGTTTAGCTCTTTGACATTACTCATTCACATAAAAAGGAAAATCCAAGGGCAATAAAATATAGTTTATAATCATTTCTACCTCACTTAGGTCTGACTGAAATAATATAGATCTGTCTTTGTTGTTGATTTTCTTTCTTTTTAATTTTTTTTATTAAATCATAACTGTGTACATTAATGCATTTATGGGGTCCAGTGTGATAATTTGATATGCAATGTGGAAAGCCTACATCAAACTTGTTAATATAACCAACACCTGACTTATTTATTGTGGTTAGTTGAGTCATATGTTATTATGGTAGATTTGGTGGTTATGAAAAATGTCAGGATACAGGCGGTTGAGGCTAAAATAGCATTTTAGATCAGCTTTTGCATTTGCAAACAAGTAAGCAGCACAATATTTGGCTACTTAGCATGAAACCAAAATACTGACTGAAGTGTTTGCTAAACTAATATTTTTTCTTTTTTTTCCTTTTCTTTCTTTCTTTCTTTTTTTTCTTTTTTGGAGACAGATTCTCATTCTGTTGCCCTAGGTAGAGTGCCAGGGCATCATCATACTTCACAGCAACCTCAGACTTCTGGATTCAAGTGATCCTCTTGCCTCAGCCTCCAGAGTAGCTGGGACTATAGGCATGCAACACCATGCCTGGCTAGTTCTTTCCGGTTTTGGATCTCTCTCTTTTTCAGTCTGGTCTGGAACTCCTGAACTCAAGAAATCCATCTGCTTTGGCCTCCCAGAGTGCTGGGATTACAGGCAAGAGCCACCGTGTCTGGCCTGACTTTCTCTTGTCTACCGAGTGGATCTCATTGTTGGGCATTGTTGACATATCTCTGTTTTTCAGTAGTTTCATTAGTGTTGCTTTTCTAAATCACCCCAAGAAACTTACAGAATTTAAAGCTGTCTCCATCAAAGAATTTGCTGAGACTCCAAAGTACCAATACTGGACCCTGTTGGCGTGTGATGTACTCACCGTGTCCAACATCTCCCGGGTATGTGCTGCTGAAACACAAAACCGAGCCCGGGCTTCTGCTAGGGGGGTGGCTGGAAATCCAACAACCACCACCCCAATTTTTTTCTCTAGCATATGTCTTGCAAAAGCCCTTAGGGAAAAGCAGAGAAAAAGTGGTTAACTGAGAAAAGGCAAGATTATCTGGTCGTGGTTAATCAACTTTTTCTTTTTAAAATTTTTGATGATAATAAAAAGATGTGTGATCAAAGTTGTTAAATGTTTACCAAATACAAGTGACAAAGAAATAGGGAGGCAGTCACTTGATGCTGCTTGTGACTGCGGTGTTGGTTCTGATATACCCATTAGATAATTGTGAGTTACTGAGACTTTTTTGACATTAAGGAAAAATTGCTGATGTGTCTCTGGTTTAATAAACCAGATGAAAGGGTGGTGCCTGTGGCTCAAGGAGTAGGGCGTTGGCCCCATATACTGGAGGTGGCGAGTTCAAACCCAGCCACAGCCAAAAAAATAGATAAATAAATAAAAATAACCAGGTGAAAGATGTAAAATCTTTCATCCATATGTTTCCTAGGTATAAAAACCAAATAGCTAACATGATGCAATTATGGAAAGAAGGAATATATATTAAGTATAAACCTTAATGTCTTAGAAACTTAATACCAATAATATATGCAAATTTCAACAAGTCTATATTTAGTGACTATCACTTGAAATCACTTCAAGACGAACATCAAAGTGTTTTGTAGAGCCCAACCCCAAGCCAATATTCCCATCCCAGGACTGAAGATTCTATTTTCCATCAAATCATAGATAAGAAATAGCAAAGATCTCCTCATTACTTCTTGTGTGTAAATGGACAAAGGATAGGGATAAAGCACAGGGATAACAAAACATGTTGACTGGATGAAAAGGGAATGCGGTGGGAGAAAATAGGGAAAGAAGTGTGCACACACCAAGAACCTGGCAGATAGATGCAATCTCTGGGATGCTCTTTGATGCAGGGCAAAACCTTTATAAGCTATGATTCCTTCCATCTGTCCTTCTAGCCTCTTTCTTTTCCAAAACTATTCTCTGTAATGGTTCTAGAATACTGAGCTCAAAGTATGCAAACTTCTTGTGTTGAGAGCCAAGGTGTATACTCCCAGGCGACTCTTTTCCTCTTTTGGGCTCTCTCACTCAGTGCAGGGAACCTTAATTTCTCCGTGGCTCTATCTTGGCATTAAGAGGTTGCTGGTATTGTTTTAAACTGGAACCTGACAGCCCCAGATAAACTCTCCAGCCATAATTCAGGAAGAATTCTCAAACCAGATGTGGGGAGTGGGCCTGCTCATCCATTCACCCATTTTGCTCTCTAGCTGTCTGCCTTTTGGTTGCTTCAGGCAGGACGCAGGTTGTCAAATCAAGCAATGGAGTCTGAAGGCCTACAGAACACACAGCCTCTCTGGCCCCCTGGCTTGGGCAAAGCAAGATTTTCCCTTTCATTTACACTGGGAAGGTTACAAGGAGATGAAGCTTTCTACCTGAGAAAGCTTGAAAATAGAGACTGTTCTTTCCCTTTCTTGATCACCCTATGGAAGGCTGCCCACAGAACTTCACAGAATGAGAGCTCATAATTGTCTGAGAAACAAGTCAGGTGCTTTTATTGCTAAAGGACAAACCACCTGACCCATGATCTTAAGCCAGTTTTCGGAACTCCCACAAGACCATTTTCACTGTCTGTATGTTTCTTTGTATAAAAAGAAGCACATTTTGCCAAAGAACGCAGAGCAAAATATATGACTCTGTTGATTCATTAGGCTGATCTGGGGTCTCCTGGAGCACTTTTGAGTTTAAAACTTACACTACTAAAGCTAATGTCCCTGAGTTAATGTATTTGATTGTGCTGAACATTTTTATATAATGAGTCTCTGCATTTGGACTCTCTGAAGCAAATTTGAGCTGGCATAGGCTGAAAGAAACTAAACTATGCAAAATAGTAACTAATAAGAATAATAAAAAACATTATAATTACAGGCACTATCATTCCAGCTTGTGTAGCACCGTCTTCCACATGTATGAAGAGGACAGTGGAGGGAGAATGTAAACCCTGTGTCAAAGTACTAAATGCAGCACATTCTTGATTATTTAACTGTACATTTTGCAGGTGAGATCAGATTAGACTAAACTCTACAGAGGAGTTCAGCATTGGAATTGTAGCAGGACTTTGTTCAAAAGGACAACTGGCTAGCGATTATATATTCATTTTACATAGGTGGAAATGTGAAGAAATCACAGTTCTTTCATACAATCAAAAGTTTTTACATGAGCAAATGAAAGAAGTACGTCTACACTGGATTATACAATTAACTCCTGTTTTGAACATTTCTCTATATTTAGATGTTGCTGTGGGCTGTGATGTCACAGCGGTCTACTGAGGGGGACATAGTGAGACTCTGCCTCAAAAAAAAAAAATTCTCTATATATGAACTTTCAGGGGGAGGAAATGTCACGGAAAGAAACAAAGGTGGGCAGCAGGACAAACTCCTGCCAGCAACTCCAACCAGTAATAGACGATATTACCTTTTGCGACTAACTTGTTCTCAGTTTCCTTAGGGGACCAAAACAATGAGATTTTTTTCTATCATAGTGACTGATATTTTTTGAATCACCAAAGATGACATTAAAGAAAATTAAATTTGCACTCTTTGTTTCCTGAATAAAATGTGGGCTTTTTTTCCTGTGGACTAAAGCTTGTGAGGCTGTGTTCAAAAAGAGTTCTGGTTTAGGCGGCAAATGGAACTGGCTTTGAATTCTGGGCTCTGCTGCCTACAAACTGTGTGACTTTTTTTTTTTTTTTTTGAGACAGAGTCTCACTATGTCGCCCTCAGCAGAGTGCCACGGCATCATAGCTCACAGCCACCTCAAACTCTTGGGCTTAAGCAATTATCTTGCCTCAGCCTCCCAAGTAGCCATAGTGCCCAGCTATTTTTATTGTTGTTGTTGTTGTCATTGTTGTTTAGCATACCTGGGCCGGGTTCTAACTCACCAGCCCTGTGTGTGGCCAGTGCCCTTAATGACTGATCTATGGGCACAGAGCCAGTGTGTGAGGTTTTTTTGTAAGATAGATTGACCTTTGTGACTCTTAGCATCCTAATTTATAAACTAGGGATAGGCATTCCATTGTCCATTAAAATAAGGGATAATGCCTTATTTAAGCATGTAATCAGTATTCTGCAATATTAGCTCCTTTTTAAAAACAATCTTTGTTTGGCTTTTTTTTCTCGAGACAGAGTCTCATCTTGTCACCCTCAGTAGAGTGCTGTGGCATCATAGCTCACAGCAACCTCAAACTTCTGGGCTCAAGTGATCCTCTTGCCTCAGCCTCCCAAGTAGCTAGGACTATAGGTGCTTACTACCATGCCCAGCTTGTTTTAGAGATGGAGTCTCACTGGTGCTAAGGCTGGTCTTGAACTCCCGAGCTCAAGAAATCCACCTGCTGTGGCCTCCCAGAGACCTAGGATTATAGGCCTGAGCTACCACGCCCAGCCCCTAAAAAACAATCCTAAGTTAAAGGAGACAGGACACTTTGATTTATTTTCCAGTGTTCATTAGTGGAGAGTATACTAGGATTTTTACCAAATATTAATTGGAGAGTTAATATTATAGTAGGATTTTTACCCAATATGTTTCTGGAAGTTCTATTTTTATTAATGTAATAAAAAATTGTAATACTTATTTTAAAAAGCCATGCAACTATGATGACTGAACCTTACACCCATTTGAAACTAATAATAATAATCATTATAGCAGAGTAGTGGTAATATTAATGGCTACAAGTGCTTGATGCTTATGACATGCCAAGCACTATTTTAATTGCTCTCTGCACATTATTCATATGATTACTAATAACAGCTAACACTCACTCCTGTATAAGAGGCAAAATTACAAATTCTGTGTGGGTCTTATCTTGTTTAATCTTCTCAATGACTTTATGAAGTAGATGCTGTTAGATCTCATTTGATAAATGAGAAAACTGGGACTTCAGAAGGTTGGATAACCTGTCCAAGATCCCCCATCAAGGAAAAAGCAGAGTCGAAATTCTTTTTGATTCCAAACTTCCTCACTCCACCATAGAGCATAGCTTATCCGTGAAGCATATGGCACAATTGAACTTTTGAATTTAAATGAATTTATTTTTACTATTCATTGACTCTTCTTATTGGGTTGTTTTTATTTTTCCAATCTGTTGAGTAATTCCACTTTTCATCATTACAATCAGAACTCTGCACTATGTTCCCTACTGTTGCTGGAACAATTTCAGCATTGTGCACTTTACACCCTGGACAGATTTATTTTGGTGCCTTCTTTTGAGTTAATGATAAAATATTAGATAGATATGAGCTAAGTTTGGAATTTTTTTTCTAGAACACACCACTTCCCCAACCATTCTGAATAAATGTGGGTTTGTGTGTGTGTGTGTGTGTGTTTTCCAAAATCAGATGGTAGAAGGTTTTGGATTATCTGCTATTTTGAATCGCCATTGTCACCCCTTCCTGCCATTAGCACAGAGTGGTATGGATGTAATATTTCTGTAGCACACTATCTCCCTGGGTGCTCATGTGCTGTTTACCTGACCCAGATCTGTGAACAAAGGGCCAACTGGTGCTGTGGTGTGCTAAAAAAACCCCCTCATGTGTGTATTTTAACTGCTTGTTATTTTACTGTGGTGAAATGACACAAGAACTTCAGCATTTGGGAATTTATAACTTGTCTCACCTCACACCAATAGTTGTGAGTTCCCAACTATTAGACCCCAAACCTCTTTTATTAATATTTTTCTATACTTCAAATACTCTGACAATCTATTCATATTGTTAGAGGGTAAAACAGAAAGTTCCAGCAATAGGTTATGTTGGTGGGGGGGTGGGAGCTCTAGAATCTGATAAATATTACATAGAATATTAATTTCTATCAGGTGCTTGGTCAGCTACACAAATAATAGTTTACCTTTCAGAGAGATTTTAACTGCTTTCCTTGTAACAACAGAGGTAATTAGTCTCTAGCAGTTTGGAAAATGGCTCATGTATAAAACTATCCATATGCTTAAGAAGTTATTTTTTTCCCCTCTTAACACAGTTATTGCTAATGCTCAATTTCAGAGTTACCGTCAATGGAGAACAACTTAAAACTGGCTTATAACAGGCTTTGAAGCAAGCCTCAGTTTGAGTTTTTTACATCTTAGTTTAACTTCTGTTTGACTTTGTATAATTTCTGGCAAATTGTTTAACTTTCAAAATGAGGATGCCCTCTTCTGAGGATGTTGTGGAGTTCAAAGGAAGAAAGCATAAGGATTGATCATGTTTTTATGGTAATATTGGGAGACAGGGTCTTCAGAAGTTTTCGTTGAGAAAGATCTTGGGCCGGAAGGAAGCTAAGGATCATCCTTAATTTATAGTTGAGGCTATGGGAGGTAAGTGATTTCCCTAAATTCACAGAGCTTCTATTTAGGGAGACAGGTTGGTCTTAGCACCTGGTTTCCTTTCTATAAGACCCATGGGAAAGGTTGTAGGACTGGCAGGTGGCTTCTGAAAAGTTGTACAAGTGAATTCTGAAGTTGATCACTCCATTCCAAGTACATTATCTGATGCCTGTGCCAACAGGTCTTACAGTATCAAAAGCCCCATCTTAGGTCACCTGTGGGTTTAGGTGGGACTCTGAGAGTCCTTGCATACTTACGCTACTTTGCTAGGCATATAAAGGAGCAGAGGAACAACAGGAGAACTCTCATTGCCATAGATAATGAATCCCAGTGTTTGTAGTTTCTGTCTGAAATATCTTGTGTTTTTTGCAAGTTGCCGTACTCTCTGCAATCCTGAAAAGAGACAGGCATGAAATTTACCAATGCCTACCAGGAAGAGGGAAGCAAAGTTCAGGTCGACATAGCAAGCATTTCTAAGTCTTTCTGGAGGTTTGCGTCCTTTGCTGGGAGGGAGCCAAAGTGGGTTAGAGAAATATCTCCTAGGTTGCAGGTATGGATGCTGATGCCCAGGAATCTGCCCTGAGCTTGTTAGGCAGGAGTTGGGGGAGGGTGGTGCTACTAGGTTGCCACAAGCAGCTGAAGCTGTGCTGAACTGCAGGGCTGGTGGGAGGCAGGGCAGGTACATGGACTCTGTGCTACGTGCTTTAAAAATGTTAACTCAGAAGAAGGGAGTGTGACAAGAAGTAATACACACACACACATATTACACACCAATTGTTGGTAGATGCTTTTTGGCTAAGCTGAGCTGGCCCATTAAATTGTCTCTCATCTAAGTCTCTAATCAAAGGATCCTTCATCCAATCTGAATTTGAAGAAGCAGCACATCTCTGGACAAAGATAGGTTCTGCTGAGACAGGACTGTTTTGCAAAGCATTTATAGTAGTAAAGTAATAGGAGGATCTTCTGCTTTTCCCAGCCAGAAAAAAAGAAAAGCTTTGGTGTAAAACAGAAGAGCAAGCAAGGTTCATGTGTCAATAGGAAAGTTTTTTCTTTTCTTTTTTTTTTTTTATTAATTGATAGCTGTATACATTAATGCAAACATGGGATACATTGTGCTGTTTTCATATACAATTTGAAATACTTTCATCAAGCTGGTTAACATAAATTTCATGTCATTTGCTTAGTCATTGTATCAAAACATTTATATT